>JANJGK010002271.1:132500-136650 GCA_039081455.1 Macrobrachium rosenbergii | reverse complement strand
AGTTGCTAACGCATCTTCCGGTATATTTTGCATCTTCCAGTCTTGGATGGTCTGGGATGCATCTTAGATATTTGTCGAGCTTATTCTTAAACACATCTACGCTCACTCCTGTTATGTTCCTCAGATGAGCTGGTAGCGCATTGAATAGACGCTGCATTATCGATGCTGGTGCGTGGTGGATTAATGTCCTGTGTGCTTTCCTTAATTTTCCTGGTATAGTTTTTGGCACTATTAATCTACCTCTGCTTGCTCTTTTTGATAATTTTAGTTCCATGATGTTTTCGGTAATTCCTTCTATCTGTTTCCATGCTTGAATTACCATGTAGCGTTCTCTTCTCCTTTCAAGACTATATAAATTTAAGAATTGTGGTCTTTCCCAGTAGTCAAGGTCCTTAACTTCTTCTATTCTAGCTGTAAATGACCTTTGTACACTCTCTATTTGTGCAATATCCTTTTGGTAGTGTGGGTACCATATTATATTGCAATATTCAAGTGGACTACGTACGTACGTTTTATAAAGCATAATCATGTGTTCAGCTTTTCTTGTTTTGAAGTGCCGGAACAACATTCCCATTTTGGCTTTGCATTTTGCCAATAGAATTGCTATTTGATCATTGCATAACATATTCCTATTCAACAAAACACCAAGGTCTTTAACTGCTTCCTTGTTTGTGATTGTCTCATTATTAGGTCCTTTATATGCATATAGCATTCCTACTTTATCACCATAGTTCATTGAATCAAATTTATCAGAGTTAAATACCATCCTATTTATCTCTGCCCATTTATATATTTTGTTTAGGTCTCTTTGTAGCGAGTTCCTATCTTCATCACAAGCAATTTCTCTACTTATTCTTGTGTCATCTGCGAAACTTCTTACTACTGAGTCCTTAACATTACTGTCTATGTCTGCAATCATAATCACAAACAGCAATGCAGCTAACACCGTACCCTGTGGTACACCGGATATTACCGTAGCTTCATCCGATTTCTCATCGTTTGCAATCACTATCTGTTTTCTGTTTTGCAAAAATTCTTTTATCCATCTTCCTACTTTGTCAACAATGTTATGTTTTCTAATTTTTTCGCTAATATATTATGATCTACCTTGTCAAAAGCTTTTGCAAAGTCTAGGAGGAGGACGCAGCTAAATTAACACTTGATCGTATGCTCTGAAGGGGGAGGGGAAGAGGGGAATTGGGAGGAGAGGGGAAGGGGAGGGAAGGGGATGGGGAGGAGGAGGAGAGGGGAAGGGGAGGAGGAGGAGAGGGGAAGGGGAGGAGGGGGAGGGGAAGGAAGAGGGGAGGACACAGCTAAATTAACACTTGATCGTATGCTCTGGAAGGGGGAGGGGGAAGTGGGAGGAGAGGGGAATGGGGAGGAGGAAGGGGAGGGGAGGAGGAGGACACAGCTAAATTAACACTTGATCGTATGCTCTGGAAGGGGGAGGGAGAAGTGGGAGGGGAGGGAGAAGTGGGAGGGGAGGAGGAAGGGGAGGAGGAGGACGCAGCTAAATTAACACTCGATCGTATGCTCCGGAAGGGGGAGGGGAGGGGAGGAGAGGGGAAGGGGGAGGGGAAGTGGGAGGAGAGGGGATGGAAGAGGGAAGGGGAGGACACAAATTAAAGCTTGATTGTGTACTCCGGAAGGGGGAGGGGGATGGAAGGGGGAAGGGGATGGAAGAGGAAAGGGGAGGACACAACTAATCAACACTTGATCGTTCGAAAGGGGGAGGGGAGAGGGATGGAGGAGGGAAGGGGAGCGGGCGGACACAACTAAACACTAGATTGAATACTCGAGAAGGGGGAGGGGAATGGGGAGGGGAGGGAAAAGAGGGGGAGACGGAAGAGGGACAGGGAGGGGAAGACACAGCTAAATGAACACCTGATGAGTGCTTTAGAAGGTGGAGGGGGAGGGGGAGGGGAGGGTATGGAAGGGGTGTGGGAAGGGGATGGAAGAGGTAAGGGCGAGTTACAAGGTTTAAGGACAGACACACAGACACAGACACAGAAATCAAATTAAATAAAAGTAAAAATAAAACTGAAAAAAAAATTAATAAAAGTATATATATTTTCATGTCCAAAGCTTCGTACTATTAAAGGCCTGTGCCAAGTCTTGAAAAGTCTGTCTGTTTGTCTGTGAGCCCTTTCATTTGTCTGTATACCTTGTGTCTGTTTGCCTGTGTCTGTGTATAATCATTATCTCAGTCACGTATATTTCCTATGTAGTAAATGATTCCTTCCAGAAAACCTCAACCTATTTTAGCATTTATTTTTCATACGCTTCGCCCCTTGGAATCTGACTCTGTAGGTGTAGGTGGCCTTATGCCAGCAACCTTTGTAGGTATAAAAGAGCCTCCCGGAAGGGAAAGAATAAATATATATAGGCCTAAGTCAGAGGAATATAATGGAGTCTCAAGATTCCCATATAAAGCTTATTTTGTAGAAACGATAGCAAAAGTATATTTACGACTCGGTCTAAAGCGAACTGGGAATAGCAAAGCCATAATAAAGCTGATTAAACTTGAGAGAGAGAGAGAGAGAGAGAGAGAGAGAGAGAGAGAGAGAGAGAGAGAAACTTTTTCTTTATTTGAGTATATAACTAAAATTTAACAGTTGAGGGTTCCAGTCTAAATTCGCCGCCATTTATAATTCAAAACATACCTTTGTTTTTTTTTATTCAAATAAATGAACTGATTCGGCGAATTCCAGAAGGAATTCCTACTTAATAAGAACAGCGGCGCCTTGGAATATCATGGGAACGGCGGCATTTTACATATTAAAAGAACAAAACTAGTTTGTTCTTTCTCTCAATATTAACAGCGCTAACGAAACTCCCCCAATCTCTCTCTCTCTCTCTCTCTCTCTCTCTCTCAGACAAGATTCCCACCCGATTCCGGTCGTTTAATTTTAAATCATCTGAGGTCCACTCCAGGCGCTCTCTCTCTCTCTCTCTCGCGAATGAAACAGATAAAATGCTGGCGATAACATAAAAAAAAAGTGTAGGCCTATATGGTGAGGACAGAAAATTAGGAGGCTGAAATGTATCCCAAGAGATATGGGCGGGATGAGGGGTGGGGGGGGCGAGACCAGTGAACAAGGACGTGCCCCTTGGCAAACACAGCACCCCCACCCCCACCCCCGCACCCTACAAAGGTCTCCTGCCCAAACGCAGTACTCGAATTATGAAAAACAAAGCGTGTGGTAGGTGCTTTCAACAGTCACAAAATCTTGTAATTCATAATAATAATAATAATAATTATTATTATTATTATTATTCAAGTTAATAATAATAATAATAATAATAATAATAATAAAATAATAATAATAATAATAATGTCTCTGCGTTCGAGGCTGATTTTATCGGTCTAGGCCTATTCCTGCTTTCAACGATATCAGACGATTATAACGTCTGATATCGGCGAGCGAGCGAGAGAGAGAGAGAGAGAGAGAGAGAGAGAGAGAGAGAGAGAGAGAGTCAAAACAGATCCCGCTAATCCCCTGCGAAGCTGACTCACGAATAGGCGACAAACAACCTTTCCTACGCCTACCATATTAAAGGTTATTACTTTATATATTCATAAACGTCAACGTAACTAACACATTTGGAAATGTAAATCGTAGCAAAATGTGTGTAAATTATTGTGATAAAAGTCGTAAAAGTATAAATGTATCGTAATAAAAGTCGTAAAAGTATAGAGAGAGAAAAATAAAAAAAAGTCCTTAACCGCTCGTAAGGTTTATGACGGAGAATTCTCGCCTTTATTTCGGGGGACAATAAGGTCGATAGTGACCGTTTTCCGTTTAAATTCCTTAGCCGTTATGACTCGGCCACACTATTCAGGTTCTCTCTCTCTCTCTCTCTCTCTCATTTACACTGACGCTTTTGTAGGCTAATTTAATTAGTTATATTAAGGATTTATTACTCATTCGTTTTACACCAAGGCTTTTTAATGCTTAATATTTCTACTAAAGTTTTATACTTAATGCAGTCTTTTCCCGTAATATACTTTACCGAGATCGCTGGCATATCTCTGGCATAAGGCCACCTATAATCCTACGAAACGAGAATCCAGCATACGAAGATTATGAAAAATGGATGCCAAATTAGGCTTCTAGGTTTTCTGGAACGTCTGTCAAAATTCGAATGA
>JANJGK010002271.1:0-130000 GCA_039081455.1 Macrobrachium rosenbergii | reverse complement strand
AGAGAGAGAGAGAGAGATTCCCAAAGCGCACAATAAAAATAAACCGCTAATATGAACGCCTATATAGACAGACTCTCGGGAGAATCTGCTAAGGGGGTTGAGGAGAGAATCTCTCTCTCTCTCTCTCTCTCTCTCTCTCTCTCTCTCTCTCTCTCCACAAAATCGGAATCAAGAGAACTTTGAAGGATCTCTCCCTCTCTCTCTCTCTCCACAAAATCGGAATCAAGAGAACTTTGAAGGATCTCTCCCTCTCTCTCTCTCTCTCTCCACAAAATCGGAATCAAGAGAACTTTGAAGGATCTCTCCCTCTCTCTCTCTCTCTCCACAAAATCGGAATCGAGACAAAAATTGATTTGACGAGAACTTTGAACGATTCAAATTATGACGTAGGAAATGTTTGTGACTGGGAATTACGATCGTGTGTGTGTGTATGTATGCATGTGTATGTACGTGTGCACGTGTGTATGTACGTATGCATGTGCACGTGACTACATGAAACATCATCCATTAGAAACTAACATAACTAGAAGATATATACTTGGAACAACGGACATAGAACAGGTCGTTACAAAAAAAAAAAGGTTAAACGTAAGAAAGACGGCCAAATGATTTCCCTCTCTCTCTCTCTCTCTCTCTCTCTCTCTCTCTCTCTCTCTCTCTCTCTCAATACAAAATACGCTACAAAATGCTTCGGAAATCATTCTCATAGTAAAGTAGACGCGATAACAAGACGTGATAACAAGACGTATTACCGTAAATAACAATAAAAAAAATTCTGGTCCATTCTAGTGGGTCTGATCTCTCTCTCTCTCTCTCTCTCTCTCTCTCTCTCTCTCTCTCAATACAAAACATGCTACAAAATGCTTCGGAAATCATTCTAATAGCAAAGCAGACGCGAAAACAAAACGTATTATCATAAATGACAATAAAAAAAAAAAATACTGGTCCATTCTGGTCGGTCTGATGAACCTAAGAGGCAGCGATGAGGTGGCTTGAGAGAGAGAGAGAGAGAGAGAGAGAGAGAGAGAGAGAGAGAGAGAGAGAATGTCCACATACGAACATATTTCACATTCAAAAAGGCCTCCGGTAAAATGGAAAGGCAATTGAAATAAAAAAAAAAGGCAAAATAAACTACACATTCAGGACTGACAACGAAGTTCGAGTTACCCTCGAGAATGAACGGAGCTTCCTCATAATAATGTATACTATGCATGTATATATATCAATGTATGTACATATATACATACAAGGTGTATATAGCCTATATACACATATGATGAAACAATAAAGACACTTAATACGTTACCGTATCCTACACACCGGGCGTCAGCCAACGAGGTATATCCGTCCATCCCAAAGTCTAGAGATACACTGACGGCCAGACCGTCAGACGACTCAGACGGGAGGAGCGGCGAGGCAACGGAGGCATCCTTCGGGCTTGAGCCAACGAACCACAACCACCCTTCACAAGGTCTAGAGATACACTGGCTCGAGGCTGAGCCTGAGGGTGAGGCCTGAGGCGGTGAGGCTGGGATCTCCCCGGTAACCCCCCATCCCTCTCTCCCCCACAAACCCACCCAACATCTCCCACCCATCCCTCCCTCCCTCAACACCACAAACATCCCTCAGCCCATTTCACAAACATTTAGGAAATATCATCTCTTTAACGGCGGCCATTCAGCTCTGGAAATTTTAACTCGAATGTAAGAGTCAACGACGGAGAGAGAGAGAGAGAGAGAGAGAGAGAGAGAGAGAGAGAGAGAGAGGAAGGAGGATCCCCATCTCTCTCTCTCTCTCTGCATCACACACCCGCCTCCACCGGTGCGCACTGAACAATGAATATATATAAAACCTTAAAATAACGACCGGTTTTTTATTAGAATTGATTAGATATCATTTTGTTAACTTCAAATCTGATTCCTGATAATTGTAAACCTATTCTACCGTACGGTTTTGAATTGTTTATATATCTGATTACATCACTGTTGCACAGTAGGCCTGTTCAGTATATATCAGAGGTTCTTAACCTTTTTATTAACGCCCCCCCCCCCACCGCCCCCGCCCCCGTTGCATCTACGAGTAGAATTCCCTCCCAGATTTAAAGGAAAAAAAAGAGAAAGAGGTTTTTATTCATTTGGGAATGAATTAGTGAGATACTTGACGCTGCTTCTTAGCGAGTCTTGTTTAAGAGAATAACGAATTTGATTAGAGAATTTTCAACTTTTCCCTGGGGCTCGCGCCCCCCTTTGGAAATTGCTGGCGCCCCCCAGATTGAAAACCACTGGTATATATGTATTTTCCTATATTAACTCCTTCTAAAGTGTACATTATGTATAAAAATCTTATTGTATGTAGAATCTCTCTATAATGAAATGAATGGTCAGACATTTTCCTAAAATAAGCAATTATGGTACTAATTCAATACCGAGGTTTATTTAATAGCTATTTTTAATGGGATGAAGTATATTGAATTTGACTCTCTCTCTCTCTCTCTCTCTCTCTCTCTCTCTCTCTCTCTCTCTCTCTCTTCGATTGAGGAAATGCATAACGAATTAAATAACCTTTACCAACGTGTCTTCAAATGTTACGAAAGATAAGTACATACAGCACTTATCTTTTATTCAAAAAAGACAATATCTCATTCAGTGAACATAAAATATATGAGATACTTTCGTTCCTTTTACTGTACCTCCTTTCATATTCTCTTTCTTCCAACTTACTTTCCTCGACCCTCTCCTAACAATTGATTCATAGTGCAACTGGTTTGAGGTTTTCCTCCTCTTACACCTTTCAGACCCTTTTACTGTCAATTTCCGTTTCAGCGTTGAATGACTTCATTGGCCCCAGTGCTTGGCCTCTGGCCGAAATTTTATATTCAATGCAATTCAATTCAATACATTTTTATCTCTATTTTTCTTTGGGAGCTTAAATTTCAAGTCAGTGGTCCCTGTGGGGGGCTTGTTCAATAATAATAATAATAATAATAATAATAATAATAATAATAATAATAATAATAATAATAATAAAGATTGGACTGAGATTAAGATGAATTTTGTATTTTTCAGCGCTGACAAAACCAGACATTATTATTATTATTATTATTATTATTATTATTATTATTATTATTATTATTATTATTATTATTCAGAAGATGAAACCATTTCTTATGGAACAAGCCACCCACAGGGGCCACTGACTTAAAATTTAAGCCCCCATCGATTATTAGAACAGAACAGAAAAAAATATGAATTTACAGTTATGATTAAATCTATAAACATATATATATATATATATATATATATATATATATATATATATATATATATATACATATACATATACAGACTGCTTAATGTAGATTGATATGTACAATTTTGTTATCATTTAGCTATATATTTATAATAAAAAGTCAAGAAAGTTCTGTGATATAGATTCGCTACGGGTGATGAAGGACCCTTATTTTTTTCTCTCTCTATTAAAATTTGTACAATACTTTTACAATATCTAATTTGACGATAATTTACAATACACGTCAATTTTACGTTTCCATTTCTTAGTACACAGCGTAATCTCAAATATTTTGCTCGTTGTTCAAAGTACTTTTGTGCCTGCATCGTCTTTTTCTTGACGCCACTTTTATTATATGTTTTGTTATGGATTTCACTCGGTATTGTTACGAATACTCACTCGACAAGCTTACTCAGACTTGCGAAAAGAAGTGCACTAGGCCTAGATTCATTTTTTCCTTGATCTGTTTTGACTTTCTTTCCCGGAACAGACTTCAGTCTACGGGTTTTCTTAGACATGCAGAAGGAAGTACAATAGGCCTAGTTTCCTTTTTCTTTTTGTGTCTTTCTCAGAAAATAATTTTCAGTCTACAGGTTTTCTTGGACATGTAAAAGTTCATTAGGCCTAATTCCCGTTTCATGTTTTTTGTTTTAATTTGTTTTTCCCGGAGTAGTTTTTGTATGATGTGATACGAGAGGCCTACATCTGTATTAATTAATTAATTACTCTTCACTTTAACGGAAGCTTGCTACGTTTCTTTTTAATGTGAAATAAATTGAAATTGGTATTGATTTTGTTTGGATTTGTCATTTTTGTCATGAGGCCGATTTCTTTGAACATTTTCTGTACTAGCCGCTCATTTTACACTGTTCAGGCTCTGTTACATATGATTGGCCTAAAATAATACCACCAACAATTTTATTGGGGTAGGCCTACTATTTTATATACTATTTTATATATATTTTAAGTCTCCTCAATATACTGTAGTACGAAAGTCATTCTGAAACCATATTAAAATTTACCGTTACCGAAATGGCTACCGTCTTTGGTTTCATTTTTAAATATTCCTACACAATGGTCGTGGTATTAAAAGTCAAAATTGACCGTATTTTTGGGGCACGACGAGCTGTGCTGGACGCTGTCGCCATCAGTCTGCCCAAGATGTTTTCATGCCCTTAAAAGAACTAGGCCAATGATTTAGATGAAATTACGAAAACCTCAGGTTTCACAGAATTCCAATCCTCTCTTTTATTCCTCTCCCCACAAAAGAGTTTTGTTTCCCTACTAATAGTGAATGACAGGGAGTGCCTATGTGAGTGGTCATTTGAGCCTCTAGGCCTAGAGGTCAAGTTATAGTTGTCCCCTTGATGTTTACTGCCCAGGGGACGCATATGTTCTCTAGAGGGCAACCCCCCCCCCCATCGCTAAACACACACACACACACAAACCAACGTTAAGACCCATGGCTTCTGTTCGAATACGGGAATACACTGGTCTACATACACACACACACACTCTAGGAATATATTGGTCTACCCACACACACACACGCAAGCAGACCCCATCAGGTTAGACGTATTTAAACCAGACTCTCGTTTTCTAGTTTATTAATATCAAAATATTATGATCCAAATAATTCTCCTCTCTCTCTCTCTCTCTCTCTCTGGATACCCTTTAAAAGATTTCCCAAGCAAAAAAAAAAAGGAGAAATAAAGTCATGCTTTGGCTACATTTGACAAATTTAGAAAGTGAAGATATTGTGATTAATAGTTTTTTTTTATAAATCTTGTGAAATGTATATTTCATACATACTATCAATAGTTTCAAAATTAATGTATTAAAAAACACACAAACACACACACACACACACACACACACACACACACACACACACACACACACATATATATATATATATATATATATATATATATATATATATATGCAGGCGATGAAAGCGCCGCGTATAATTCATAAGCAATGTATATCACTTAGGCCTATTGGTGTAGTAATTTAGCTCACAATTTTTTTTTTACATATTTTAGAATCTATCTGCCACGTACGATCTTTCCTGTAGTTTATAAGTTGACTGTATTTTCGTATCGTTATGTTACAACGCAGTTAGTGTGTAATGCGTATAAAATGTATGATATACGTATTACGATCTTTTCTGTATAAGTTGACAGCAATTCATATCATTCATTTCCCGCCGTCTCGTATGTAAGTGCAAGACAATTTACGCGGGCATTTAGGAAGCTGTTTGGTGAAGGGGGTTGGGAGGGGGAAGGGAGCATTATTCCACAACGTAATTAATGTATGAAACATAAAATGTATGACGCATAAAATGTATATAACGAAGCCAACCAAAGAAAACGGGAAGGGAAAAGAAAACGGCGGAATTAACGCGCAAGAGAAATCTGGTCGCGTTCGAGATAGCAAAGATATTATTGCCCGATTTGCTCAGTATATAAGTATCGCAATGTTTTGATCGTGTTCAGTATTGAATCCTTTTTCAACCTCCATCGTAGACTACGATTCTGTTCCGTCCACATCTTGAAATAGACTTGAATTCCTTATTGCGTCGTAGAGTCCGATGCTCGTATGTTTTATATTGCAGCGCTTATGCGTGGTTAACTTCAGTCGCTTTGTCAACTCCGTAGCAACAAGAACTTGGCGGGAACTAATAGAGACCACGGGGTCCGCAGAAATCTCGATAAATTCGATGATGGCGACACAACCAGACGTCGCATCTTTATATTTCCTGTGAGTATTTGAAGTGGAAGGTTGTAGTTGTAGTTACAGGCTGTTATAAAGGTTGTGAAGGCTGCCGTCAGCCCGGCAGCAGGAGAAACATTTCGGTGTTGTTGCCTAGTGACCGTAGCATCAAGCTAGCAAGGCGGACATGTTGGGTTGCGGGTTCCACGTGAAAAAATGTGAATTTCCAAAGTTTTTTCGGTCATTTGTTCCTTCTGATTTTCCATTTTCACCGTTTCCATTCAATTCCCCGTCATTTATTCATCCTGCATTGCTATTTACGTCGCGTCCATTCAATTCCCTCGAGTCGATTCAAGGCGGGTTTTTAGTTAGATCGAGTCAGGGTATCGTAGTCGATTCCGTTCCCTTGGCAAGTTTCTTCTCTTTGTCCGCACTTTTCCTATCCGCATGTGTTCTGTCCGCACTTGTTTGTCCGTACTCTTTTCTGTCCGCGCGTTTTCCGTCCGCAGTTCTCCTATCCGCAGGTTTTTTGCCTGCACGTTTTTTGTCCGCACTTTTTCCTGTCCGCACTTTTTCTGTCCGCACTTTTTTGCCCGTACTTTTTTCCGGCCGCACTTTTTTGTCCGTACTTTTTTCTGTCCGCACTTTTTCTGTCCGTTTTTCAGTCCGCACTTTTTCTGTCCGCACTTTTTTGCCCGTACTTTTTTCCGTCCGCACTTTTTGCCCGTACTTTCTTCCGTCCGCACTTTTTTGTCCGTAATTTTTTCTGCCCGCCCTGTTTGTCCGTACTTTTTTCTGTCCGCACTCTTTGGTTAAAGTTCCATGGGCCGCGGCATGACCATTAATATAATTCGGTTTAAAAAATTATTGAATTATTATTATTAATATTATTGTTAAGGGGTAGACATACCGCTCATGAGCTCCCGTGGTCTATGTGTCAAATTAGGTAGAAATATATTCATTGATTATTATTATTATTATTATTATTATTATTATTATTATTATTATTATTATTATTATTATTATTATTATTGAGGGGCACACATACTGCTCTTTAGCTCCTGTGGTCTAAGTGTAAAATTTGGTAGAAGTATATTGTGATTATTATTATTATTATTATTATTATTATTATTATTATTATTATTATTATTATTATTATTATTAATAATAAGGAGGTAGACGTACTGCTCATGAGCTCTTGTTGGTCTGAGTGTAAAATTTGGTAGAAATATATTCAGTGATTATTATTATTATTATTATTATTATTATTATTATTATTATTATTATTATTATTATTATTATTTAGGGGCACATACTGCTATTTAGCTCCTGTGGTCTAAGTGTAAAATTTGGTAGAAATATATTCAGTGATTATTATTATATTATTATTATTATTATTATTATTATTATTATTATTATTATTATTATTATTTAGGGGCACACACACTGATCATGAGCTCCTGTGGTCTAAGTCAAATTTGGTAGAAATATATCCAGTGGTTATTATTATTATTATTATTATTATTATTATTATTATTATTATTATTATTATTATTATTATTATTGTTATTATTATTATTGTTTAGGGGCACACACACTGATCATGAGCTCCTGTGGTCTAAGCATCAAATTTGGTAGAAATATATCCAGTGGTTATTATTATTATTATTATTATTATTATTATTATTATTATTATTATTATTATTATTATTAAGGGCACACATACTGCTCATGAGCTCCTGTGGTCTAAGCATCAAATTTGGTAGAAATATATCCAGTGGTTATTATTATTATATTATTGTTATTATTATTATTTTTTATTATTATTACTATTATTATTATTAAGGAGGTAGACGTATTGCTCATGAGCTCCCATGGTCTAAGCATCAAATTTGTAGAAATATATCCAGTGGTTATTATTATTATTATTATTATTATTATTATTATTATTATTATTATTATTATTATTATTATTATTATTATTATTATTAATAAGGAGGTAGACAAACTGCTCATGAGCTCCTGTTGGTCTAAGTGTCAAATTTGGTAGAAATATTTCCAGAGATTATTATTATTATTATTATTATTATTATTATTATTATTATTATTATTATTTAGGGGCACACATACTGTTACTATACCTTTCTCTTGCTGTGGGATTCAGCACCTTTTTCCTGCTGTGGGATTCAGAACCTTTCTCCTGCTGTGGGTTACAGCACCTTCCTCTTTCTGCTTTTGTACTCCGAGACAGAATTTCCAATTTGACTACTCTCATGTGCCCAAATTTCTGCACCCCATGCTTGAGGAACCATGATATACCAGGCTGGAACGTAGCTTTCTCCCTGACCAAGAATCGTCTTAATTCACCTGTTGCCAATTTGGTTACGATCACATTGGGGCCAAAGAGAATGACACAAAACTAATGTACCGATTCTGTAATTAGTAAAATGTATTTTCGAATTATGTATCCATGTGAATGAAGGAAAATAATAGTAATTAGTAAACCCGTATTTGAAATTACAGAACTCAGTTTTCAATGAATTTTACGCTCTTACTATAATGGAAATTTCCTCACAACCTTATATTCAACACTAGCCTCATTTCTGTTATCAAGTTTTAATTTTCAACTGTGGTATAATATCCTTGTCATGCAAATATAGTTAAAAACCTATAACTGTACTTCTACTTTTGACCACCAAAGGGTTTAAGTTTAGCTACAAAGGGGGCCAAGCATCTGACTGGTGGGGCCCAGGCCCCCAATAGCCATGCCACTGCATCCAGTCCTCAAGGATTCTGTAACTTAACCCACAGCAGTGCAGATCATTCCTGAGCTTATACTCTGGGACATAAGGCCCCTTAATGCCACATAGCCTCTGTACCATGTTCCCTTGCAAGGGGGTACTGCCATTTTATAACATACTTTACTCAAATAAGCATTAAGAATACTGTAACCAACTTACAAATAATTCAGCATACAGACGGCCATCCTTAATGTAACTTGTTTGTAAGTAGGGTAGTGTTTATTTATTTTAACATTAGATCTTTATGTTGCCACATAATGTGTAGACACATTCCCATGCTTTATAGATGCATTCCTGTTATGAGAAAAAACACAGTAGTAAATGTTTTCTTACCTCAAGGGTCAATTAAAATTTAAGGTTACCATAGTGAGTGGGAATGCTGAATAGCTGGACTGTTTTCCATCTTGTTCAGAGAGAGTTCTTTAAGTGAAAATTTTCTGGTTTTTATTAAAATAATCCAATTTATTCTAACTCTTGGCAGTCAATTTTATCTTGTCCTGACATCTACAAAGTTTGGTCCTTGCTTGTTTCTCCGTTTGAAGAACAATTAGTGAATTTAAGTTGAAGCAAGACGTGTTTTTAATAGAATTTTCTCCTCAGGTGTTACTACATGTGTTTGGTTAGGTTATGGAGCCATTCCTTATACAGTGATTCTAATAATTTCAGGTTAAGTATGGGATTCTAATAATTTCAGGTTAAGTCTGGGATTCTAATAATTTCAGGTTAAGTCTGGGATTCTAATAATTTCAGGTTAAGTCTGGGATTCTAATAATTTCAGGTTAAGTCTGGGATTCTGATAATTTCAGGTTAAGTCTGGGATTCTAATAATTTCAGGTTAAGTCTGGGATTCTGATAATTTCAGGTTAAGTCTGGGATTCTAATAATTTCGGGTTAAGTCTGGGATTCTAATAATTTCAGGTTAAGTCTGGGATTCTAATAATTTCAGGTTAATTCTGGGATTCTAATAATTTCAGGTTAAGTCTGGGATTCTAATAATTTCGGGTTAAGTCAGGGATTCTGATAATTTCAGGTTAAGTATGGGATTCTAATCATTTCAGGTTAAGTAAGGGAATCTAATCATTTCAGGTTAAGTATGGGGTTCTAATCATTTCAGGTTAAGTCTGGGATTCTAATCAGTTCAGGTTAAGTCTGGGATTCTAATCATTTCAGGTTAAGTATGGGATTCTTATCATTTCAGGTTAAGTCTTGGATTCTAATCATTTCAGGTTAAGTCTCTGATTCAAATCATTTCAGGTAAAGTCTGTGACTCTGATCATCAGGATTATTTTTCTATAGATTATTTTGTTTTGCCCTTGTTCTAAGAAGTAAAGATTAGCTGACATGTTGTTTTGCATTCTGGCCAAGCAATATTCGAGTCTCGTGGTTTCCTTCAAAGTAAAATATCCAGCACAAGTCGATTTGGATTAGATTTTTGCTTTTGATTAGTTCCCAATTTTCCTTTAAAAAGAATAATTTCTCTGGTTGGGGAACTGTCATAATATTTTTAAATAAAAGAAAAATATTTTTCTTTTCATTTGCATGAGGAGGCTGCTGATTGGGGTGCCTTTGGAAAACTGCAAGTTCTCGGCTCTTGACTGCTGGCCTGCTACTGCTGCCTGCTGTGCCCTGCTGTGCCCCAAGCCCTTATGCTGCCCGCTGACTTGAATCAAGCAGGTAAGGGTTGGGTCTTTTGTAGGTTTTCTGTGGTATCCTAATTTATTATTGTTCAGGAATTGAAGTTGTTGTGGGTATGTACCCTAAGCTTACCCAATTTGTGAGTGTGTAAAGTTACTTGACTGTGACCTGACCCTCTAAATATGCTTTTGCCTCTTTTGAAATCCCTCAGTGGAAGGATGAATTCAGTCTAATGACCCGACATGTTTCAGGAAGCTGAAGTTTCGTGAATTCTGAAGAGGCCAAGAAGCCCTTTTTGACGAAGTGTGGACACTTCAGGAGAAGAGAACCTCCCCTAGAGTCTCTCGCCGCTGGATCCTTGAGCAGGCTGCAGTCTTACCCAGTGCCAAGAGGGACATAATTTGTACCCAGTTGGGTAGAGTCGCAGCCTGGGGTAGATATGGAGACGATGACGTACTTCAGAGGTACCTGCTGATGCAACGAGGCGGTAGACAAAGCTCCGTAGACCTTCTCTTTCCCTTGGCCTTGGTCGTACCCGGGCATTCCCACACCCAGGTGCAGGAACGTCGAAGAAGTGGACGTGCAAGAAAGGCAGGGTGTGGAGAAGGAACGGCCTGAGACGAGAGAATTAGAGGGCCTGGAGGAGGAGGAAGAATAGCTGGAACTTAACTTTGCTCACAACTAGCTTGTATTAAGCTGGTACTTAATTTTGCTTACAACTAGCTTGTATTAAGCTGGTGCTTAATTTTGCCTACAACTAGCTTGTATTAAGCTGGTGCTTAATTTTGCCTACAGCTAGCTTGTATTAAGCTGGAACTTAACTTTGCTCACAACTAGCTTGTATTAAGCTGGTACTTAATTTTGCTTACAACTAGCTTGTATTAAGCTGGTGCTTAATTTTGCCTACAACTAGCTTGTATTAAGCTGGTGCTTAATTTTGCCTACAACTAGCTTGTATTAAGCTGGTGCTTAATTTTGCCTACAACTAGCTTGTGTTAAGCTGGTACTTACTTTTGCTTACAACTAGCTTGTGTTAAGCTGGTGCTTAATTATACCTACAACTAGCTTGTATTAAGCTGGTACTTAATTTTGCCTACAACTAGCTTGTATTAAGCTGGTACATAATTTTGAGGAGACCTAATGATGATTGTTTACATAAATAATGCCCTTTATTGTTTTAGGATAATTTTTTATTACCGTTTTTTTCAGGATTGTTTTTTTTATTGTCTTTTCAGGATTATTTTTTTACTGCCTTTTTTCAGAATGATTTTTTATTGCCTTTTTCAGGATTATTTTTTATTGCGTTTTTTCAGGATTAATTGCCTTTTTTTAGGATGATTTTTATTGCCTTTTTTTCAGGATTCATTTTTATTGCCTTTTTTAGGATGATTTTTATTGCCTTTTTTTCAGGATGATTTTTTATTGCCTTTTATATTTTAGGATAATTTTTATTGCCTTTTTTATTTTAGGATAATTTTTATTGCCTTTTTTATTTTAGGATAATTTTTATTGCCTTTTTTCAGGATTATTTTTTATTGGTTTTTTTCAGGATTATTTTTTGCCTTTTTTTGTTTCAGGAATATTTTGTTTTACCTGTTTTTTTTAGGATTATTTTTATTGCCTTTTTTCAGGGTTATTTTTTATTGCCTTCTTGTTGAAGTCAATATTGAGATTAGTTGAAATTTATATTTGGCCTTTGCTAAAACAGAATTAATTTAAAGTCTTGTGTTTCCTTAAAAGTAATATTCAATTTAATTATTTTGATTAAAAAATGATTATTCTGTATTCCCTTTTTGTGACATTCTTATTTGAAAGTTCAGTTCAAGTTTTTATTGAATTTCCTTCCGATTTTCAAAGCCAGTTGCCTGAATGGGTGATTGACAATATGGAGACTCCTACAAATTCTCTGCTCATTTCTTCAAGGACAACAGCATTTCTTTTGTCCTCTGAATGCTGCTTGCAGTGCTGTGATGTGCTGTGCTGTGCCTGAGTCATTACGCTGCCCAATGGCATCAGGTTTGCTGGTAGGGGTTGAATCTCCTGAGTTATCACCAGCAAACCCTATTTCTAATGACCCACAGCCCTCTCAGGCTGTGTTGTGCTTTGTTTATTTCTAATGACACACAGCCCTCTGAGGCTGTGTTGTGCTTTGTTTATTTCTAATGACCCACAGCCCTCTGAGGCTGTGTTGTGCTTTGTTTATTTCTAATGACCCACAGCCCTCTGAGGCTGTGTTGTGCTTTGTTTATTTCTAATGACCCACAGCCCTCTGAGGCTGTGTTGTGCTTTGTTTATTTCTAATGACCAACAGCCCTCTGAGGCTGTGTTGTGCTTTGTTTATTTCTAATGACCCACAGCCCTCTGAGGCTGTGTTGTGC
Source organism: Macrobrachium rosenbergii (assembly GCA_039081455.1). Lineage (NCBI taxonomy): Eukaryota > Metazoa > Arthropoda > Malacostraca > Decapoda > Palaemonidae > Macrobrachium > Macrobrachium rosenbergii. Next base: position 117,183 of record JANJGK010002271.1, on the reverse strand, counting down.
TTTGTTTATTTCTAATGACCCACAGCCCTCTGAGGCTGTGTTGTGCTTTGTTTATTTCTAATGACCAACAGCCCTCTGAGGCTGTGTTGTGCTTTGTTTATTTCTAATGACCCACAGCCCTCTGAGGCTGTGTTGTGCTTTGTTTATTTCTAATGACCCACAGCCCTCTGAGGCTGTGTTGTGCTTTGTTTATTTCTAATGACCCACAGCCCTCTGAGGCTGTGTTGTGCTTTGTTTATTTCTAATGACCCACAGCCCTCTGAAGCTGTGTAGTGCTTTGTTTATTTCTAATGACCCACAGCCCTCTGAGGCTGTGTTGTGCTTTGTTTATTTCTAATGACCCACAGCCCTCTGAAGCTGTGTAGTGCTTTGTTTATTTCTAATGACCCACAGCCCTCTGAGGCTGTGTTGTGCTTTGTTTATTTCTAATGACCCACAGCCCTCTGAAGCTGTGTAGTGCTTTGTTTATTTCTAATGACCCACAGCCCTCTGAGGCTGTGTTGTGCTTTGTTTATTTCTAATGACCCACAGCCCTCTGAGGCTGTGTTGTGCTTTGTTTATTTCTAATGACCCACAGCCCTCTGAGGCTGTGTTGTGCTTTGTTTATTTCTAATGACCCACAGCCCTCTCAGGCTGTGTTGTGCTTTGGTGTGAAGCATTTGGGTGTGAATGTCAATATTTAGATTGCAAATACGTTACTGAATTAGGTTTAATGCTGTGAAATAGACCCCATCCCCCTTTTTTGGTATATAAGTAGACCTGTACAAACCTAACATCATCATCTCTGTGCCGACAGTTGTTTGGTGAACTTGATTTTGACTGTGCATTTTCCTTCCAGAAATGAGAAGAGTATTGGCTGTCCAGAAATGAGAGAAGGGGTGGCCTGTCCACCATTGGTATGGTAATTCGTACCAGTCTATCTCCAGCCAAGTTTAGACAGGGCAGTGATGCCCTTTCTGACAACAATGGAAATTATGGTTAAAAAGCTTTATTTTTGCACATATTTTGGTCTGTTCACCCTTGCTGTCAATTGCATGGTTCCACAATCTGATGTTCGCTTTTTGTGGGTCTTCTTACCTGACTATTAGCTACTCTGGTGGTTTATGCTAAGGTTAATTTTTCTTTATAGATTTTTAGTAAATTTTAAAATCATTTTCCATTTATCAGAAGAGTCTAGGTCACTGAATATGATACGTATCTGTGTGGGGAGTAATTTCTGTATCACTTTGTCTCATTTTTTGTTTTGTTTTTGTTTTGAGAGGTGCATTCCTTCCAACATGGCTGTTATGTCTGTGAACTTTTTTTTCTTTTTCCAGTTGTGGAATTTTTTGCATTTAAGAGTAAATATCAGTATCAGCAATGTAAATGCATTTGTGAATTAGGTGTAATGTTGTGAAATAGACCCCAATGCTTCCTTTACAGTTTAATTACTTGTTACTTTTTAATTTTTCCCCTTTTTTTTAATAACTGACCTCTTCTGTTGACCTGTTACCTTCTGTGGCTTTCAGATGAACTCCAATTCTTCGGGAGCTTGAATTTCAAGCCAGTGGTTCCTGTGGGCTTGTTCCACATGAATAGGATTCATCTTGGAGTAATAACAAATCTAACATCACCTCTTTAAGGTGGTTAAGCTTTTACTCAAAACTCCACAGTGTCTTTGTTTTCATATCTGTTACCACTTGGTCACTGTGTCCTAAGTGGACATTCAGACAGAAATAGAGAGGTTTTGAAAACTGTATATGGGTTAGGTGTCATTGGTTTTACTACTATGCTAACGTATGTGTTTTGAACTTGATTTTGACACAATATTTCCCTTTCAGAAATGTGAAATGTGCCACAATTGTGTAGATATGTTTTTTTATTGTTTACCATTATTATTGTCTGCGCATGTCTCCACATTCTGACGTCAGCTTTTTGTGGAACCTTGAGAAATGTGCCAAAGTTGTGTAGATACTATTTTTTTGATTGTGTACCATTATTATTGTCTGAATATCTCCACATTCTGACGTCAGCTTTTTGTGGAACCTTGAGAAATGTGCCACAGTTGTGTTGACACTTTTTTAGATTGTTTACCATTATTATTGTCTGCATATGTCTCCACATTCTGACGTCACCTTTTTGTGGTACCTTGAGAAATGTGCCACAATTGTGTAGATACTGTTTTTGACTGTTTACAATTATTGTCTACATATATCCACATTCTGACGTCAGCTTTTTGTGGAACCGTGAGAAATGTGCCACAATTGTGTAGATACTGTTTTTGACTGTTTACAATTATTGTCTACATATATCCACATTCTGACGTCAGCTTTTTGTGGAACCGTGAGAAATGTGCCACAATTGTGTAGATACTTTTTTTGACTTTACAATTATTATTGTCTGCATATATCCACATTCTGACGTCAGCTTTTTGTGGAACCGTGAGAAATGTGCCACAATTTTGTAGATCCTTTTTTTGGCTTTACCATTATTATTGTCTGCTTATATCCACATTCTGACGTCAGCTTTTTGTGGAACCTTCTTACCTGACTATTATCGTTTCTGATGATGTCTGCTAAGTTTGGTTTTCATTTATGTGATTTTCAGTAAATATTGAACAAATCTCTCTATAAATCAGAAGTCACAGTCATTGTTTATCAAACCCTTCCTTGTTCTGCAATGTGGGTCGTTTAACTGTGCAGACATTCTTATAATTGATTTAGAAGAAGATTTTTGTCACCTTCATAACCTTTTTTCTACTTTACTTCAGAAAGAATCTTCATGGCCAGTTTTTTAGAAGAGAAACTGATCGTTTGATCGTCAAGTCTACTGAGCAATTGAAACCAAGTGTGGATGTCTGGTGATGTTTCAGGAAGTATAGATTTTAAGTAAGTACAATTTAGATTTGTTGGTAGTCATAGCCTTTTTAAATGGAAAGATTTGAGTATAGATCAACACTGTGTGTTTAAAGGGTGCATAGAAGTTTCTAGTATGATTGGAGACAAGTATTTTTGAATCTTATTTTTCGTAATGTGACATATTCCAGAGGACTTTTCTTCTGTAGCGTCTTTCAAATGAACACCATATTCTCTGGGAGCTTGAATTTCAAGTCAGTGGTTCACGTGTGCTTGTTCCATATGAAGAGGGGTTTATCTTTTGAATAATAATTAATAATAATGGCAGATTCATGGAGATTATTAGTTGAACACTTCTTAACCCAAGTCCCATTTAGACAAATAGGAAGCTGTAAGGGCAGTTGGTTGCAGTGACCAGCATCAACACTACAGGAATTTTAGTCTCAAGGTTCTACCAGAGCAAAGGATTTTAACACTAGTACGGTTGAATGATTTACCCACAATAACTTCAGGACATTTTACACCTGTTTAAAATATTCTTTATCTCCCTCACTTGTTTTCATAAAGAATATTTTTTGTTCTCTCTCTCCCTTGCATTCCATAAGAATATTCTGTTTTCTCTCTCTTGCTTTCCAGAAGATCGTTTTTTTTTTTTTTTTTTTTTTTTTTTTTTTTTTTTTTTTACCTGGCTAAGGGGGCCCAATTTAAGGTTCCTTTCAGTGGCCCATTTACCCCACAGCCTAAGGGGGTTGATTTTCCTAACTGGACGTTAGGCAGAAATCGAGAATTGGTTCTCAGATAATGGTTTAGGTGTCATTATTTGTTTTGTTTTGCTAACATACGTTTGGTGAACTTCATTTTGACACAATGTATGTCCCTTCCAGAGATGTATAGGCCCAGGTGGATGTTGGGAGTGGCAAAAAGGATAGGGTCAAAAATGAAAGAATACCAGGAACTACTAAAGTAGTAGAGAACTGGGAAGAGACGCAGAGAAAGAAGACGTGCTCCTTCCAGAATTGAGACAGGATCCTTCAGGTGTGTTTACCAATATCTCCATGATGTGGGTTTGTGGGACGCTGCCAACGAGGCTCCAGTAAGTAGAATTGTGTATAAAAAGAATTTAAGCCTTATGCTAATGTTGTAATTCAATTCTGTGTGTGACAGCACAGCTCTACCTAGGTAGTCTGTTAACTTGAATCTTAAGCAAACTTGTACATCGAAAATCTTTTTCCAATCTTTTCTTATTATTTGAATTTTGATGGCCATCAGATCACCTTAAACTGAACACCTTAACCTAATTATCATGAGGAAAAGGAGCCTAAGTTATTATAATGATAAGCAATCTCATTTTAAATAGGTTTTTTTTTTTGTTTTTTAACAATATTTATCGTAGAGTGCCTATTTTACATAAACCACAGAAAAACATATAGAAAAATTCCTTGAATCTCAATTGCTTAAACTCACTCCTAATGAATAATGGACCTCAAATGATTTTTCTCCTTCAGCAAGGTACCAAATGTCCTTTGCACTGTTATACACAAAATGCAAACGTACAGTAAGTATAAGGTATTTGTGTCAAATTCAGCTAGTTCTTCCAATCCTAGAGAACTCTCATTGCATCAGGAAATGTCATCAAATAATAATCTAGAACAGACCCACTGGTCACATTTTAGAATGAAGAACTGGCATCTTTATCTGTGTGGGTTGAGTATCGCGTACCTAGACAGTCCTGTGTCTTGGATTTCAAATAGCACACTGCATGTGTATTCATATACCACACAATGAACTCGGCAAACCTTGTACATAATTATCTTGACAGTCAACATCATGAAACCACTGAGTGGCTGGAGGCATTCACTTTGTATTCATCCTACAACTTGAATGAAAGTGTTCCCTCCCTGGAGGGAGAAAGGTTCACCATTAATGCATGCAGTGTGGGGACGATGACTCCAAGAACAATTGGAGACTCGTTAAATAGTTACAAATCAAAAGTAATATGTAACAAAAAAAGTAAAGTTGGTTTTGTTAAAACAGGTTTTTTAATATGACTACAACCAGAAGGGTTTAAACGAGGCTGTGCCCTTTTTGCCAACATATTTTTCTTTGTTATTTGTCTATCTCACCTCTCAGTATACCGAAGGTAATGTCAGCATCCCTTGAAGCAGCATTCGGCCCACAGATTTCCACATTTTGACATCTAGAGAGACAGGTGTTTAGCAGCACCTTGCAATATAAGAAAGAAAATATCCAAACTACTGACTGGACAAACATGCATTGAATACTAAAGTATGTTTTTTGTTTTCCAGGTAGATTTGAAAAAGAGGACCTTGTCAGCAGAGCAGGAGAAGAGATGTCATCTTATGGGCAGGAAGGGATTTTTAATTGTTGTGTCATGGTATCATTATTCAAGCCACCATCTAGAAAACAGCTAGTAAGACCGTGTGCTGGTATCCCTTATTCAAGCCACCAGCCAGAAAACAACTAGCAAGACCTTATTGTGCAGGTACCAGCCCCATCTTTTTAGCACTGTGGGGGCTAATCTGACGGCGAATGATAACTGGTACACTGCAGATAGTAGATCTCGCTGAAATAGAGAACTACTCGATTTTTAAAAAAATAAAATCTGTTTGTTTCGTAAATATCCCCATTCGTACATTCTAGCTCTCTGAAATAGAGCCAAAATAAAGGTAAAAGCATAGAGGTCAGGGAGGAGTAGGTGAACCCTACCTCATTTGGAGATGTCATGTTTTAGTGGTCATGTTATGCTCGAGGTGATAGAGAGTGGACCACTGGTGACTGTGGTAATATGAAAATGTCAGTGTGGAGACAAAGTCATTTATTGTCAAGAGTAGAGCACTAATGGCTGAGGTAATATTAAGAACAGAACACGAGAAAGTCATTCAGGAGGCCCAAGAATAATTCCCTGAAATGTGGAAATAAATACCTTTTTAGCAGTTGTAGAATGACAAAGATCTTGCTCTCTTGGCCAGCTTTGTGAGTAACCTGTTACGGTTACGGACAGAAATGTTCATCCGTTGAGTCGGGAACTCGTGACAAATAACTCCCCCCTCACCCCCCCCCCCAAAAAAAAAATTAAAGGTTCCGGGTCTAACTCCCGACACTAGATAACTGCTCAATAGAAAAAAAAAGTCAATGAAGGTACTCGTAACAATAGATAAATGCTAAAAAAAAAATGGTCAAACTCACGACACTAGATAACTGCTCAATAAAAAAAAAAAGTCAATAAAGGTTGCGATTTGTAAATTGTTTAAGAAAACTGTTCTACGGCGGCAGAAAAGGTGGCCAATATATCAATGTCTTTGTGTGCAAGGATTTTATAATTCCCAAATGAGATATAGATACCTGGAGTACAGATCTAAAGGTTTTATGTACGTACTTGAAACCGTTTTGTTTTGAATAAATCTAGGTCAACAGAGCAATGGATATGGCCCGTAGATTCAACTGCTTTAGTCAGCCCTATCATTTGAAGTTGTCCTTTTTGCCCAGTCTGGACTTATACCCGAGGTTGATAGCTTGTCCTCAAATGTGGGAAGCCAGTTTTTCCCCAGAAACAACAAAGATCCTGAATCTTCCTCAGTTATTACCTTTTTATATACAGTTAGGAATTGAGGTTTTAAACCTTCGTCCAGCTGAGCAATGAAATGTGTTTCGGGAGTGATCGTGTTCTCCAGATCGAAGGTTTGTTTCCACCGAACTTACTAAATGGCACTTGTTAAAGTGCCTAGTACCCCGTTATGGAGTGTGTATCGTGCAGGCGAAAGACCATTCTTGTGTGTAGTAATTTAAACTAATCCGGCCAGTAACGCTTTCAGCCTTACGTGCAGTCACAAGGCGAGGCGATGCAGAACATTTCAAATTTGCCAAGAATGGTGAACAAGTCCTTCTTGTGTGCCATAGGCAAATATCCTTTATTTTCAGTCTAAATCCCCATTAAGGAGAACAAAATAACAGTAATTGACACACTTCAACTGATGCGAAAGGTTTGGTACCGTCTGCGAAAACCAAGGCGTGCTTTTTCCAATTTTTTGGGGTAACCAAAGTGAATTGTCCTGGATAATCGAACCTATGTGGTGTCCAACAGTTTTGACGTCTGATGGCCAAGTAATCGTACTTATTACTTTTAGAACGAAGTGCAGATGGATATTATGCATTAAAGCGCCTGTAAACCTCGAGAACTCCTGTCTGGAGGCTAACATACTTGATAGTCTCATTTATCCACTTTATTTTCGCTTTGTGAAATTTAAAAACGCGTGAATTGTTCTTAAACATCCCCTACCATCAACTGAGGCGAAAATTATCTTGAATTTTTCCATTTCTATCCTTGGCAGGGAGATTCTTATTGCTTCTGCCCAAATTGAGATCCAGAACCCTGGTATAATGTTTTGAAGGGATTATGGTCAAAGTCCACCAACCATAACTAGCCAAAATGTGTATAATTTAAACCTATCTCTGGTGTTTTTGCAACTTCTTTCATGGGTAGTCCAAGATTTTTTTTAGGTATATAACCAAACTAGTGGATGTGGTCCCTAGATTCAAGGCCGCCCCCTGGAGGGCCTAGTACCGTCACTGCACCTCGTGCAGTGCAATGTGGGCATACTTGAGGGTATTTGCAGCGTCCCTTCGGCCCCTAAATAACTGTAGTCATTACTTTTACTGCACGTCTGTTCATATTCACTTCCATCTTACTGTTCACCCTCCTATGAATTGATTCACAGTACATTTTCTGGGAGGTTTTTCTCTTGTTAGACCATTCAAATTTTTTGTTATTTCAGTTCCAACGCTGAACGTCCATAGTTAGCCCAGGGTTTGGCATGTATGCCAAAAATTTATTATTCTACCCGTAGATGCAACTCGACCCTGTATTTTCCATAGCTATAAGTTGTTATATCTCTCCTGCTCGCTGCCCTTCGTCGTAGATGGTATCTTCTTTTTAACTTTAGTCATCCCTACTTTTCGACTAACGTTTTCTGTTTTGTCCAGTCTGGACTATGGACGTGGTTGACTGGGTTGTCCTCAAATATGAGTGGAGCTCATTTTTTCTCCTTTGTGTCAAACTATAAAGTTCTTGAAACTACTTAAGTTCTGTGTTCTGTCGAGTTTTAGAAAAGTCCCTCTCAACAGTTGGTACCATATATATACGGTTTGGAATCTAGCAGTTTATAAAACCGTCGTTCACCTGTGAAATATGGTTCGGAAATGAATGACCTTTTCACCCCAAATCGAGGATTTGTAGCCACGATACCTTTTAAATGGCGCTTGTTCAAGAGTCTCTTACCCCATTATGGTGTGTTTCATGCAGGCAGGGGTGACCTGTGTAAGTTAATGCTGAACATTTCAACTTTGTAAAGAAATCTTGCAAAGAAGGATGAACTTAAAGTGCGGTTTGTTATTTTCAGTCAAGCGCCATTAAGTGGAAAGAAAGAAAGGCAACTGACGCTTGGTTCTACAGCTGGGGAGGGTATATATTTCTGAGGCCGTCAGCGTAAGCCAAAGAGTTTTTTTTTTAGGGTGGGAGGGAGGTGTAACCAAACTGAATTTTATTCTAGATAATCGAACTTTGGTGGAGTGTATCAGTTGTGACGTCTGATGGTTTTCAGTCTACTTATTACGTTGTTTAGAGCGAAGTGCAGGTGGATGATATGCATTAAAGCACCTTCGATCTCTCGATTGTGGCCAGACAGGTAGCCTGTCTTTCATTGCACTGCAACCTTGAGATGGTGACTGGGTAAGAAGCTATTGAAATTGATCGGAAAACCAGGACTGTCTGGTAACAGCTCTGAGCATGGTTGTCAAACTTGACCAATTAACTGAAGAAGAGTGGTAGGTCATGGAAAGTTAACCACTTTGGTACTGCCTTTAGCTTCTGACGGGGTAAGGAAGCTGTGAAAGTCTTTCTGACTGGGTAAGGAAGCTGTAAAAGTCGATCAGAAAACCAAGATTGGGTGTCTGATAACAGCGCTGACAGCCACGTCTGTAAACCACGAGAACTCCTGTGTGGAGACCAAGGAATACTTTATAAAATCGCTTTATCCATTGGATTTTTCCTTTGTGGTGTTGGAAAACTGGTGGGTTCTCTCAATCCTCTCTGTAGGAAGTTAGTACCGTCAGTGCACCTCACAGGGTGCACTGTTGGCATTATCAAAGGTTCTATGCAGCGTGCCTTCAGCCCCTAGCTGCAGCCCTCCTCGTTACTTTTACTGTACCCCTTTCATATTCTCTTTCTTCCATCTTGCTTTCAACCCCTTGCTATACTACCGATTTCCGTTTCAGCCCTGAATGACCTCATAGGTCCCGGTGCTTTGCCTTTGGCCTAAATTCTATGTTCAGTTCAATTCTACCCCTTGCAAATAAAAAGCAGACAGGTTTACGCTAATTTTTTTTCTTTAGGGGCCAAATAGACATCTGTTATTACGATGATTTGGAAAGTAATTTTTTCTTGCCCAGAAAAAAATATGGAAAGGAAATTTAAAAGAAAAAACTTTTTTTTTTTTAATCTTTATCTCCTATTCTGTTACTTCATTCAAATGAACAGCTTCTGAATAATAATAATGATGAAAATGTTTATAATTACCTCTGCGAGAATTACCTCGTCAGAGCTGTCCCGGGCGAGGAAAACCCTGAGGAGGTCTTCCTTGTCGAAGATGACCTCCTAGAGGCCATCCCCCGGCGAGGTTTACCTCGTTCAGGGCTTCCCGGGCGAGGACGACCTCGTTGATGCACTCACGGACGAGGGTGACCTCGATGAGGTTGTACTGGTTGAGAATTACCTCGTAGAGGCAATTTTTTCATATTTAACATATGGTAAAAAATGGAGTTAAATGTAGCTTTTACAGCACGAAGATTCAGCAGGGGGAGGAGGAGGAGGGAGGGTTAGGCTAATACCTCAACCCTCTGTCTTCCTGCTCCCGTGTGGACAACCTCCGCCTACCAGAGGGTACTCCCCCTCCCCCCCCCCCCGCCAACACTCCCGAAGCAACTCGCCTGAACATTTTAAAATTACTGTATTATTATTATTACAGTTTACTTGTAATGAGTTTCGTGTCTATATATAACAGTAATGACTACGGTTTCCCCTGTCTGTAAAGGAGGTGGGAGGAACCCCCCCCCAACCCCCAAATTTACCAACAGACCAACTTGCGAGATTTCAAGGCCACCATATGACAGCTGTAACCCCAAGGTCTATCTATAGACCTTGTGTAACCCCATTATGTACCGAGTGGTTTTCGATTGTTTTAAATAAGAGTTTGTACATCAGTTTGTTCGTTTGTTATCGTTTCAACGAGACGGAAGGCGTGTTTGTATGTATGTGAATACCGAAGCCGTTGGCCGAATGATATGACAAATTAAAAGCTTCTGATGGGGGCCAGTGATTGCACACGTGTGTGTGTGTAGGACCTTTGTAACTTTCTTCCACAACGCTTTAAACACTTTATGTGCTCCAGTCTATAATAGGTTGTTATTCCTTGGGCTACGGCAGATAACCAAAGCTTAAAATATATCGAATAATAAAATCAACATGGCATTGAATTTCAGCAAAGGAATGGGACGGAACTTGACCGTAAATTTTATTCTAAAATAAATTGTTCGACGTTTTTAATGTTAAAATATCTGTTAAAATGTGTTTTTATTCGCCCAGTGTCGATAGCATCTCACTAATGAGTGGTGTCTGCTGTTTAAATTGGAATTATGCATAAAAACGGAATTCACTTAATTCGGGTATTTGTAAGCCAGGAAGAAGGCGGGGGGACTACTCCTCCCCTCCCCTAAGCCTTCCCCCCTACCGAATACCTTATTGACTGCCATAACCCCCTTTCCCTCGGACAGAGAGAGGAGGTAAAGACATAAAGACAGATAGGGAAAGGTGAAGGGAGAGAGAGAGGCGGTAAAGAGAAATATGGAAAGGCAATAAAGACAGATAGGGACGTGAAGAGAGAGAGAGAGATTTCGCCAATGAGTGAGTGTTCCATTAGACTCGGTTATGCTAACAAACGTTAGGTATGTAGGTCAGCATAGCCTGTGCTAATCCAGGCTTGCCTAAGATATGCTAACGGCTAACCTGTGTGTTGTCTAGGTCATGATAACCATCGCAAGCGTCTTGGCATACGTTTTAGTATCAGATGTTATGATAACATAAGTTATCATAAGCTATGTTAACACATGTTATCCAAGTTTAAGCTCAGCTACAATAGCCTAGATTTGCATTGGTTATGCCAACAAAGCTTATCATATGTTATGTTAACAAGAATCTGATAACCAAGATTAGCATGGGCAATGCTCACCAGCGTTATCATACACTATGCTAACCAGCGTTATGTTGGCATATGATAACAGTGTTACCTCATGTTCGCTAATTAGTGTTAGTTACCCTAACTAGTGTTGTAATGTGAGCATATTTTTATTGTTTAAAGTTGGAACATATTTCATAGTCCTTTAAAAATAATAATAAATGCTTATATAATGGTTTTTCTCGGCATATTGGAGTGTTTTTTTTTTGTCATATTGGAAATACATATGTCTGGAAAATTGTAGTGATTCAATCAATTTACTTCCAAATCATTTTATCCTATTTCGTTTCAGTTTCATTATTCAATTAACTGAATAACCTAAATAGAGTATAATTAGAACCATTCAGAGTTCGGCTATTCTTTAATAAAAGTTTAATAACATATAAATTAACTAAAAAAATTACAAGTACTCTATTTTTTAATTATTATGCAGGCGTAGAGTATACAGCCTAGCCTTTTCATAAATACCTTAATTAGATTATTTTTCTGTTATCTATTTGACAATTTCAAGTAATATTAACCATTGGTAATACTGAAAATAATTAATATAAAAAATATCAATTTCTAAATGAATATGGCGAGCTTTCGTTAAGATTGACAGTTTTTGGGAAATGGAATTTTATACCGAACCTCATCTAAAACTTTGACCACCGATACTTGGAACTGTTGCTGCAGACACTTTTTCAATTTGTAAATGAATAAACATAATGGACTTTCGTCAGCTTATGGCAACAATCCACTTAAAGAAATCTTATGTTGCAAGAGAAGAACTTGGGGAAAATGAAATCTCTAAATGATGTTTGAATGTCTTTCAGAATTATATACGCTACTGGGAGCGAGAAAAGTGAATGCAATATTCTACTACGATAAAAAGTAAATTCTATTCGCAAATTGAAAGAATTGGGACGACCATTTTTTGATAGATTCTTCTTTATTGGCACAAGGCCTCTCTCTCTCTCTCTCTCTCTCTCTCTCTCTCTCTCTCTCTCTCTCTCTCTCTCTCTCTCTCTCTCTCTCTCATGTTACACAAAGGAGCGATAGTTCTGGTCTTCTCTCTCTCTCTCTCTCCCTCTCTCTGCGCAAAGGAGCGAAAGTTCCGCTCTCTCTCTCTCTCTCTCTCTCTCTCTCTCTCTCTCTCTCTCTCTCTCATGCCATAGTGCTAGCTTAGGTCCCGGGGAAGAAAAACGTGAAGATTTTGTGTTCCATAAAAAGTGAAATTGAAGGCAAAGCTTAAATACATCCAAGTGACTGCAGAAGCAACCTGAAAAGGTTTAAAAGCGGATGCAAGCAACTGAAATAAGTGATAAAACTTATTTGGAAGAGGACCCGTGCAACATTTTGTGATAAATGGTGAATATGACAACCACACAGAACAGACCATATGTGTGTGGCTGTGTTATGAAACATCTCAGTCTCAGGCTAAAAAACTCGGCAATGTTCATGAACATCAGGATATCAATACATCTTATTCCTGCCAGCTTTAACTTTTTTAATATTTGTTGATGAAACCAGGTTAGTAAGAATTTTCGGTTCCCTTTGTGTCCAAGAATAACGTATCACATAAAAACTCCACTGACGAATTATCTGTTTTGTAATCGAATGATTTGGTGGTAATTTGAAATACAGTGTAACGAATTCTTTTGCAAAAACAGTAGAAATGTTATACCCAATCTGAAACCCTTATTTGTTAAAGATATATTAGAGAGGTTAATTGATTATCTCGGTCATAAAATGGTTACAGTAAGTAGGTGCTGGTTTAGACTGGCCGAATTTAGGAAGTGAAAATCTGTACTAACCAGTACTCATAATGGACACCGATATTTTGGACTGTAAAGGACAGTTCTATTTAATTTGGTAAGTAGACGGAAAACCATTTTAGATGAGGGAAATTCAGCTCTGAAACTAGTTGTACAGGGCCTCTCTCTCTCTCTCTCTCTCTCTCTCTCTCTCTCTCTCTCTCTCTCTCTCTCTCTCTCTCTCTCTCTCTCTCTCTCTGCTTTAAAAAGGAGCAATTATTGCTTGCGCTGTGCAAGACCATTCTCTCTCTCAAAATCTCTCTCTCTCTCTCCCCCAATTGGTTATTCGAAGGAGCAAGTGCTTACTCTGTCACAAGACCTCTCTCTCTCTCTCTCTCTCTCTCTCTCTCTCTCTCTCTCTCTCTCTCTCTCTCTCTCTCTCTTTATGCTATAGAAAAAGGAGCAATTATTGCTTGCGCTGTAGCAAAACCACTCTCTCTCTCTCTCTCTCTCTCTCTCTCTCCCCCATGGGTTGGTTATTCAAAGGAGCAAGTACTTACGCTGTCATAAGACCTCTCTCTCTCTCTCTCTCTCTCTTTCTCTCTCTCTCTCTCTCTCTCTCTCTCTCTCTCTCTCTGTCATGCAACTCTAAAAGTCTAAACAGTAAAATCCAGTGTTAGAGTAACTCTGGAGATGTGAAAGACCTCGAATTTTGTTCTGCATAAAAGTGACGGTATCCTTAAACTGTGTATTAATGTGGCTGCCAAAGCAAAGTGATAAAGAAGTTGACAGTGCATACAAGGAGCTAAATAATCAATAATACGTCTCTGGAAAAGGATTCGCCAGATATTTCGTGATAAAATATAAACACTGTTACAGGTGAGGGTGGTTAAGCAGCCATTATTCCTCCTTGAACTCGTGCTTTTTCCAAGTGCTCAGATAAACATAACAATTAACAGATCCAGGATGAAGCTCGGTAGTTACTGAACGTTGCAGTCTCTTTCTCATCCCGACACAAATCAGTAATCATAACCACATTTTAAGAACAATTCTACGATTACTTCGACTCTATGTAAAGCTACCGGCCTCGTCAAACACTTATCAAACGCTTACATCACTTGTAACTAAGTTTTCCTTATGGTCTTTGCATCAACCAACATCGAATTACGTCTTAATCGAAGCGTTAAAACCTTATCTCTTTTGTGAAATGTGTCAGCAATCTCTCTCTCTCCCTTTCCACATATTGTTATGATGCCAGTTTTAATAGCCATAATCAACCAATCTCTCTCTTCCCAACACAAATCAGTAATCAAAACCACATTTTACGAACAATTTTTACAATAATTTCGACTCTACGCAAAGCTCCAGTCCTATCAAACACTTATCAAACCTTTATAACACACCCAACTAAATTTTTTCTTACATACTTCGCATCAACCAACATCTAAAAACGTCGTATTCGACGCATTAAAACCTTAATTCTTATGTGAACTGTGTCAGCAACCTCATCCCCACCTCTCTCTCTCTCTCTCTCTCTCTCTCTCTCTCTCTCTCTCTCTCTCTCTCTCTCTCTCTCTCTCTCTCTCTCTCTCTCTCTCTCTCGTTTGACGCCAGTTTTAGTAGCCATCAACCAATCTCTCTCTCTTTCTCAGCCTGACACAAATCAGCGATCGTAACCACATTTTACGAATAATTTTACGATTATTGAGAATCTTCAAACCCTTAACAAACACTTATATAACTCCTGACTAACTTATAAAACACTTATACAACTCCTAACTATCTTTTCAAAAACATATATCACACCTAACTAACTATTCAAAAACTTATATCACACCTAACTTTCAAAAACTCGTTTCACACCTAACTAACTTTTAAAAAACGTATATATCACACCTAACTAACTTTTCAAACGTTTATACAACTCCTAACTAACTTTTCAAACACTTATATCACACCTAACTAACTTTTTCTTAAAGGTTCCGCGTCAACCAACATCTAAAAACATCGTATTCAACGTCCAACGTAATTCATATTTCGCGCCTCTCAATTAAAAAAAAAGGATATATTTTATTCACTTGACGGGGTCGGGAACACTATAGCCACCTATTATCGAAAAAAGAAACGAAATTCTTCTTCGAGGCCGGTTATCCAAATGTGCCTAAAATACGCTTATTACGATATATATGCCATTTCATGCTGTAGCGTATGATTTTGTATCGTATCTGACGTATTTTGAAAGAGATTGCGACTAAATTACGTTAATATTTAAGGAGAAAATGCCATTTTAAAGTTTAAGCATACTGAAGTCTTCGATTTAATTCAATTTCGAATGTTTAGGATGTTTATAGTTTTGGTCTGAAAACCAACGAATTCCGTATCTTATTTACCTTATTCACGCTTGATTTCGTCTTATTACGTAAGGGTTAAAACCTACAATAACAGCAGCCTTTAATATTATTAACGAATAAAAAAAGCTACGTAACTTTTTTTTTTTATTTCACCGAGAATCGAATGTATGAATGAAAGATGACGTCACTGGTCTCGACGATTACGTTATCAGTTTCCATGGAAACCGAGGTTTGCACCTAAATTTCAAAACAAAATATATCTATTTCTGCAATAAAATGTGAAAATAAAAAATTAATATTCATATGAACCATTTATAAGTACATTTAATTTTTATTTTTATTGTTATATTACTCTTAAACTGCCTGATTTATCAATAAAAATATAAAGTTTTGAGATCGCTACTCACGCCATATGGTTATACTGGTCAATTGTCGTCTGCTTCAATTCAAGAAGAAGGCAGAAACTGGCAAGTTTCACTCAAATCTATCGTCATTTACCTTCGATAAATAAGTAATTTCAACGATTTTCGTGACAGTTTTTTGCATGAATATTAATTAATATACAAATAAATATGGAAAGATGAGGAAATTGTGTTTTGATACATATCCAATCTATAAAAAACGATTTTAAAAGTAACAAAAGGCAACTGTTCCATTCGCATTCATAAATTTCTCACAAACGCTTAAAACTATAACCAAAACTGCTTTCCAAATCACCTTATGTATGTTGTACTTGATAGACCTCAAAATAGCTTTTTGTACTATTTAAATTAGTTTTGATTATTTATTAAGTATATATATTTAAATATTGCCCATCAGAATTATTTAAAGGGTGACACAAAAAGAAAAGTATTTTGGATAGCTTTTCTTACGTGTGGATATACTGCAAACATCGTCGTCTGGTAGAAAAACCATAGACGGTTCTATGTACTCTTAACATTCATTAGACCATTATAAATTCTTTTCATAAATGAATAAAAGCTTATTTAGTAAATTAAATAATTATTTTAAATTTATATCTATATTACTGCTCTGACAAAAGCATATAAAGGAAATTATTTGCAAGTTCTTACTATAACTTTGTGGCCACACTGAAAAAATTTGTCTGCAGAAACACGCAACGATAGCCAATCAGAAGTGGTGTTGATGACGTAATCAACAGCCAATCAGATACGAAAACTTTCCCGCCAAGATTTCACTCTGTCAGAGGAACCCTTCGGTTTATGAAGCGCTGTTTGGAAGAAATTGGCTCATATGAAACCAAATTGGCGGGAAGAGAACTCACTGGTTTCCATGGAAACCAAGGTTTCCTAACGAATTTCAAAACAAAGTCTATTAGTTTTCATGATACAACTTATATAATAATAGATTATTTATATACTAATACATCAAAATAAGTTTTATTATAAGTATATTTATAGAAATACTGTTCAAATGCCGAATTTATCAATAAAGACGTAAGTTTATGAGATCGCTACTCACGCCTTATGGTTACACTGTCGTCTGCTCCGGCTCGAAAGAAGGCGGAAACTGGCAACTTTCACTCAAATCTATCGTCATTTACGTTCGATAATTAGGTTATTTTAGCGATTTACATGACAGTTTTTTGCATGAATATTTATTAATATACACAGAAATATGACAAGATGAAGAAACTGAGTTTTGAGATATATCCAATCTATAAAAAACGAATTTTAAAAGTAACAAAAGGCAGCTCTTCTATTCGACTATTGCCTCGGGATCCCACGACTTATGAGTTGCTGTTGGGCCAGAATTTGAGTTTTTCCGTCTTATTTTACCTGCCTTCTCTTTATTTATTTAATTATTTATTGCCACTATAAGGAGATTTCAATGTATAATCCCCCTTGGGATTATGAAAATTATTGTAATCATACAGGGGCTGTAAGTTACTGTAATGTAATATGAAAAATAAAAACTTGTATTATGATATATATTACAAACTTAGCCTATATATATATATATATATATATATATATATATATATATATATATATATATATACACACATCCCAGTTTGCCTTAAATCCCCTCTTACAAAACCTTATTAGTGAGTTACAGTATCCTATACATTTTCTAAGAAAATTTATTAAGATTGTGAAAAACATACTTGTTGTGACGCCGAAGAAAAGTCAACAATGACAGAGACATCCTCTGTCCCAGGATCACCTGCAGAGGACCCTGTGCCGTCGAGCCCTCCTGCTGCCGAGCCGGAGACCAAAGAAGAATGGAAGACAGTTCGAAAACAGAAGAAGGCCAAGAGGAGAGTGCAGAACCATAAGGAAGAAGACCCCCTCCCAAGCCCTTCTCATGCAGCCAATCTCTTGCCATCCCTCCCCAAATACCGAGCAACTGCTAAAGGAGAGAAGACTGCTTACGCAGTAGTAGCAGAGCTTGAGAAAAAAACACCCGCACCTGAATATGTCAGTGAAACCGAACCTGGCCGCTGACATGATAATCACACAGGAAACGAAAGAAAGTGCCGACTTTCTACGAGCCAACACCGACTTCCAGCTGCTGGATCCGTCCGAGAGAGTTAGGAAGGCGGTAATATGCAAATACCCGACTGCCCTGCCTTTGGATCCCATTCTACAGCTGCAGAATGTCCTAGGAGCCCAGAGGTGCATCGGGAAATCGGGGAATCCCACGATAAAAGTTGTCGCCACCTTCAAGGGAGATATTCCTACACAAGTTTCCCTCGGAGCATGGGGATCCTTCCCCACAGAATCCTTCACACCCGAGCCACTACGATGCTTCAAGTGCCAGAGATCTGGCCACCACAGCAGCCGCTGTACAGCAAATGAAAGGTGTGGAATATGCAGCAAACCACACCCCACGAAGCAGTGCCTCGATGCCTGCATGAGGGGAGAAGCAGTTGCAAGCAAGTGCCCTAACTGTTCCCTGCAACACCATGCATGAAACAAGCACAGTAGTGCCAGGCTAGAAAGAGTCGCAAGAATGAAAGGCACCCCTCCACCTTCGAAACTGTCAGAACCAACTCCTACAGCGAAGCAGCGGGAGGAAACTCGGCAATCACCTCCAGAGCCATCACAGCAGATCCCACCTAGACCACCGAAGCAGCGTCGAACTCCAAGAAGAAAAGTCGACTACACTCCGAAACCACGGCAAACAGTACCTGCACCTTCCCTTTCCGCTGATCCAAACCCCTTACCACCTCCCAAACCTGAAACTTTCCCTTCCCTCACCTTTTCCTCACACTCATCTCCCTCCTCCTCTAATGTTCCAGCCAGTGCCAGCCGAGAGAGTGCCACAACAACCAGTGACACTTGTATAACTATCACAATTGAAGGAGTCCTCATTCTCTTTGAGAAACTGACAGGAAAGCCTGTCGACAGAGGAACACTGCTGGAATGTTTACAGCCGCACCTCATCCAAAACCCTCGGCCCAAAGCAGCTGCTGTTCCCTTTGAATGACAGCTGCTGCTTTGAATGTCTCATCAAGAATTTTCGTTTTTTCCTGAGTAAGTGAAATCTTCGGAGTATCCTCCTTAGATTTTCATACTTTCTCTCGATCTGCAATTTTTTCCAATTTCCTTCCTGGTCTTCTACAACTCAACCAGGACTTTCTGCTGTCAAACTTTTTCTTCTACTGATGGGTACCGCAAGGTTTAAAAGGGTTTGGAATCCTGCCTGTCCTTTTTCTTCCTTTCTTTTATAACCACCACCTTTAATCTCTTTACAGAACACATCAACTGTTATGGGCTGCTCTTGGAGCAAGAGCCCGTGCTGGCATTTTATGCTAGCTTAAGCTTCAACAATTTAGTAACGTTTTAGTTCAGGATATATATATATATATATATATATATATATATATATATATATATATATATATATATATATATATATATATATATATATATATAATTAATTGAGTGTGGTTTTGACAAATCTTAATAAAATTTTATTACAAAATGTATAGGATTACTGTAACTCACTAGAAGGTTCTGTAAGAGGTGATTTTAAAGCAAACTGTGATGATTACTTTCGAATGAACACGAGAAGATAGTTGGTTGAATGGAAAAGTTGCCTTGCTGTTGCTTTTAAAATTCGTTTTTTATATATTGGATAAATATAAAAACTAATTTTCTTCATCCTACCATATTTCTGTGTATATTAATAAATACTCATGCAAAAGACTGTCATGTAAATGGCTAAAATAACCTACTTATCGAACGCAAATTGTAGTAAAGTAAAGTGAAAGTTGCCAATTTCTGCCTTCTCCTCGAACTGACGCAGACGACAATTTAGCAGTATAATCATACGGCGTGAGTAGCGAGCTCATAAATTTATATTTTTATTGATAAATTCGGTATTTAAACATAAATTTTTATAAATTGATAAGAAAAATAACTTATTTTAATCTAGTGCTATATAAATATAACTTTTATTATATAAGTTTTACTATTAAAACTAATAGACTTTGTTTTAAAATTCACCTAAGAACCTTGGTTACCATGGTAACCGGTTACGTAATCTTCAGGGTAGTGACGTCATTCATTCATAAATTTCATTCCCTAAATGATGTCAAGATAAAGTTTTATAGGACGACTCGAGATATCATCCCCAAAAGTATCTAAGTTTGAGGTCAAATCTAACTTTATGTTAACTTATTACTTATGAATAATTAATCAATTCAGTCAGTAATCCTGTATTGCCTGTTTAATGATCAATAATACGATTCGTCATGTTTTACTTTAAAATTTGCGTCAGGTTTCAAAGTTCATCTGTCAGTTTGTTTTACCAGACATTCATAGGAAAATACCTTTTTTAATTTCTTAGTTTTAATCAAAATACTTCAATAATGATAGATTTTTACGGAAATAGAAATAGAGATATTCTTTTTTTCTTATATGTCATGAAATCTTTAAATATAATATTTATTTATGCTAGTCAGTCAAAGCTTAGACAATAGTTATATACTGTACAAAGCTAAAAGTTTAATAGTTGCTTAAAAATCTTTTTAAAACTAATTTTTTTGGTAATTTTAGCAAACGCAAAGAATAATATTTAGGACTAGAGAAAACAAGAAAGGTTTGTTAATCTATAGTCATGTAAATCGCTAAAATAACCTACTTATCGAACGCAAATTATAGTAAATTTGAGATAAAGTTGCCAATTTCTGCCTTTTTTCGAAATGAGCAGACAACAATTTAGCAGTATAACCACACGGCGTGAGTAGCGATCTCATAGATTTATATTTTTATTAATGAATTCGTGATTTAAACATATATTTTCATAAATTACCATGAAAAATAACTTATTATGATATAGTGGTATATAAAAATAACTTTTATTATGTAAGTTTTACCGTTAAAACTAATAGACTTTGTTTTAAAATTCACCTACAAACCACGGTTACCATGGTAACCGATTACGTAATCTTCAGGGGAGTGACGTCATTCATTCATAAATTTTATTACCTAAATGATGTCAAGATGTAGTTTTATAGAACGACTCGAGAAATCATCCCCAGAAGTAACTCCTTGAGGCCAAATCTAACTTTAGATTAATTTATCCCTTATGATAATTAATTAATTCAGTCAGTAATCCTGCATTGCCTATTTAATGATCGATAAAACGATTCGTTATGTTTTACTTTAAAATCTGCGTCAGGTTTCAAAGTTCATCTGTTTGTTTGTTTTACCAAACATTCATAGGAAAATACCTTTTTTTATTTCTTAGTTTTAATCAAAATACTTCAATAATGATAGATTTTTACAGAAATAGAAATAAATATATCCATTTTTTCTTATATATCGTAAAATATTTAAATATAATATTTATTTATGCTAATCCGTCAAAGCTTAGACAATAGTTATATATTGTTCAAAGCCAAACGTTTAATAGTTGCTTAAAAATCTTTTTAAAATTAATTTTTTTTGCAATTTTAGCGAACGCAACGAATAATATTTAGGACCAGAGAAAAAAAAGAAAGGTTTGTTAATTTATATTATGTAAATCACTAAAATAACCTACTTATCGAACGCAAACTGTAGTAAATTTGAGATAAAGTTGCCAATTTCTGCCTTTTTTCGAAATGACCAGACAACAATTTAGCAGTATAACCACACGGCGTGAGTAGCGATCTCATAGATTTATTTTTTTATTGATGAATTCGTAATTAAAACATATATTTTCATAAATTAATATGAAAAATAACTTATTATGATATAGTGCTATATAAATATAACTTTTATTATTTAAGTTTTACCGCTAAAACTAATAGACTTTGTTTTAAAACTCGCCTACAAACCTCGGTTACCATGGTAACCGGTTACGTAATCTTCAGGGTAGTGACGTCATTCATTCATAAATTCCATTCCCTAAATGATGTCAAGATAAGGCTTTATATGACGACTCGAGAAATCATCCCCAAAAGTATCTCTTTGAGGCCAAATCTAGCTTTACATTAACTTATCACTTATGAATAATTAATTAATTCAGTTAGCAATCCTGCATTGCCTATTTAATGATCGATGAAACGATTCGTTATGTTTTACTTTAAAATCTGCGTCAGGTTTCAAAGTTCATCTGTTTGTTTGTTTTACCAGACATTCATAGTAAAATACCTTTTTTTATTTGTTAGTTTTAATCAAAAGACTTCAACAATGATAGATTTTTACAGAAATAGCAATAAAAATTTACTTTTTTTCTTACATGTCGTGAAATATTTAAATATAATATTTATTTATGCTAAACAGTCAAAGCTTACACAATAGTTATATACTGCACGAAGCCAAAAGTGGAATAATTGCTTAACAATCTTTTTAAAATGAATTTATTTGGCAATTTTAGCGAACACAAAGAACAATATTTAGAACCAGAGAAAACAAGAAAGGTTTGTTAATCTATATCTTATATCAAATCGTTAAAATTCGTTGTTATTTACGTAAAATCGAAGAATGAATGTTCATGCAAACAAACAAAGTTATCAGTTAGTATTTATTTTTCTTTTTTGTCTTTTTTTTGTTATTTTAGTTATTTCAGCTGCCAATAGGTAGCTATAGCGTCGCAGGCCCCGTAAAATTCGTAAATCAGACAAGCCTAAAGTTAATTGAGAAGAATATCACTTTTAAACACATGTTAAATGCGATATTGAACATAAATATTAAATATAGTATTAAATGTATTTAAAATGTTTACGAAAATAATTCAAACACGAGAACAAAGGGAGTTACGAAGAATACGAATCTGAAATTTAATACCACAGATACGATGTAGAATATGAATCGTAAATATGATGATAAATAATTATAGTATTTTAATGAACATAATTCAATGACATTTCATAAATTATATTACGATTTTACATATTTTTTCTAGGATTTTATTTTAGGCTCGTTATCGCTCACGTCAGAATGTAAACAAACCGATGGCCGCCACGTGAGACCAACCTCTCCCTTCGTGACAACCGAGTTATTTCGTCGCCGTTGCCGTTTTATTTCGTCATATAACGATCGTAAGTGCCGCCCGTTACGTCGTTATTTAATTTAGACTTATTTTAAAGCGTCACGTAGACGTAACTTGTGTGAAATAATGCCGTAAACACCTGTAAAATATTAGGTGCCATGTCACCGGTAGGGTATTCCCTTAGAGGTGTCCGAGGTATTTGAGGGTGACCTGACCCATACGTTATCCAGGGAGGGGTATTGTGGGTATAGCCGTACCCTAAATATCAATCTAGGTAGCCAGCAGGCATTTCCCATGTTCAGTGTTACTTCTGGGGGGGCCAGGGGAGGGAGGCAAAGCCCCCATGGCCAGGTCAGGGAACGGCTTCCCAAGTGAGGTTTGGAAGGTAAGGTCCTGTTAGGTCAGGACACGGCATTCTAGGGAAGGTTGGGTTTGTTGTATTATTATTATTATTATTATTATTATTATTATTATTCAGATGAATCTTATTTATATTGAACAATCCCACAGGACCCATTGACGTGAAATTCCGGCTTCCAAAGAATGTAGTACGTGTGAGATAATTTTAAAATCGACCAAAGTGATGGAAAATTTGCCGTCTTTTGTTCATGTTTTTGCATTAATCCCCTAGGGCCTGGTGCTCAACATGGTAGAAGCTCCTTGGGACACAGTGTTTAGTACCAGCTCCTCGGAGATGAATATGAAAATATTGGCAAAATATGGCGAATTTCTCATTATCTCTGTCAATTTTTCAACTTATCTCACCCATGCTGCATTGTGTACACTTTTTATATAGTGTTTAGTCTAAAAATTTTATTAAAAACTGATATTTTCTTGTGGCCTTCACCATTGTATTTAGCCTATGAACCGATGCTTTTCGAAAAAAAGTTTTTGGATATTCCAAGTTTTGCCTGACTATACCAACTGTGATGTTAAATTCATGTGTTGAAAACTATTACTGGTCATGTATTAAACGAAGAATCTCAAGGGTTGTATGGTATATGTACTCTGAACTGCACTGCTGGCTGGTACTCATATATCAGTGGTGCAGTAGTGAAATTATATTTTCAGCAGTGAAAATTATTTTGTCAAGCTTGAGGATACAGGTACATATTACATGAATGATTAAGGGTTTTTAATTGCTTTAAGTTTGTATCAGAAACTGTATTTATAAAAGTAAAAGTATTTTTATCCTTTTGAAGTGTTAACAACTGTCTTGAGGGTGACATGATATCTGTATTATGTCTTGTGTTAGGTAAGGTTGCATTACCTACAGTGCAGTACCCTCCAATTTTCAATTTTCCTTTCAGGTTTGAATGATTTCATAGATCTTAGCTCTTGGCCTTAGGCCTAAATTTTATATTCCATTTTTTTATATTCCATCTTACAGTGCAGTAAAACACATCATGAAATACATGTACTGTGACTGGCACTTGGTATCAGATTCTTGCAAGATAAGAACTGGGTCTTTCTGCTTCAGCATTCCATTATTGCTAAACAGTGATGATAGCCACTGTCTCTCTCTTAACTAGCATGAAATGGAATTTTAATTATAATAAAGGTAATAGTAACACCTCAACTTAATGGACCTCTTTAGTGGACTCATGTACTTACGGCTACTACATTACAATTATTTTTCCCTGTGCTACCATTTCAGACTTATATTTTTTAGATATATCTGAGGTGTAAAATACAGACTGGTTTAGGTTAGGAACTATGTGGAATATCTGTTAGTTATAAGAGATCTAGAAAATTTCAAGTGCAAGCTGTAATATAGGATCTTTGTTACTTCATGGACCTTGGTACTTTTTTCAGAAGGCCAAATCTCCAAAGTGTGTGTTAAATTGAGGTGCTACTGTATATTAAGAATAGGCATGATAGTAACAGCTTGTATGCGTAATCAAAAGCTAAGATTGTCGAGGTTGTCTCGTCAGATGTAGGAATGAGACAAGGGTTGGTCCTGATTTGTCTTCAGTTGCAGCAAACACAGACATAAAAATGTTCATGCCTTCAAACAGCTCTGATTCTGTTACATGAGAACCAGATTACATTTTCCATTGATTTAGATTAAACTATCACCATCCTAGTAGTGAATAGCAATACCCTAAGTAACAAATAAACAAGTTTCAGGAAATTTCAAGAATAGAGGGCCTATGATTGTGAAAATCTTTAGCTCACAGCCTCTGAAGTGGTTATGAATATAAGTAAATGTAAGGGCTTTAATTATGAACTGCCTATTCCCACTGCCTAGCAGTTTGTTTCAAAATAGTGTTTTGGATTTTGTGTTGAACGTGTCCTTGTGGGATAGGCCTGTTAGATTCAAGTGTCCAACACTCATGTTGATTAGTATATCAAATGCAAAACTATGATCTGTGTATACTAACCACACAGCTTGATGTCGGGATTACACTATTATTATTATCATTCGACTGGGTGGTATTTACAGTGTGGGGTTCCGGGTTGCATCCATCACTTCTCTCACTATGTGTGCTGTTTCTTAGCATGCTCTTGTGCAGGGTTCCTGGAGCTGCTTTGGCATTTAGTTTTTCCAGGTTCCTTTTCAGGGATCTTGGGATCGTGCCTAGTGTTCCTATGGTTACAGATACAATTTCTGCTGGCATATCCCATATCCTTCTTATTTCTGTTTTTAGGTCATGATACTTATCAATTTTTTCTTTCTTTCTCTTCTACTCTGCTCTTCCATGGTACTGCGACGTCAGTAAGTGATACTTTCTTCTTTATTTTGTCAATCAACGTCAAGTCTGGTCTATTGGCACGTATCACTCTATCTGTTCTGATACCATAGTCCCAGAAGATCTTTCCTTGATCGTTTTCTATCACTCCCTCAGGTTGGTGTTCGTACCACTTATTACTGCAAACTAATTGATGTTTATTGCACAGGCTCCAGTGGAGGGCTTTTGTAGCCTAGCTGAATCACCCCTCTTTTTGTACTGGTTCTGTGCAAGTGCCAGACATTCATTTGCTATGTGGTTTATGGTCCTGTCTTTCATATTCCACTTCCTGCTTATGGGTGAGATGTTATTTCCATCTACTGTTCTTTGGACATATCTTGTGCCGCTGTTAGCATTCCTTCTGTTTCCTTTCTTGAGTTCTCCCCTCTGTAGCCATTGCCATATTTCATTGCTGGCCAGTTCTTTAGTCTCACTCATGTACTGTGTGTGGATTGGTTTGCTGTGCCATTCTCTTGTTTTGTTTTTCATTCTCCTGTCTCTATATATTTCTGGGTCTTTGTCTACTTTTATCAGTCCTTCCCATGCACTCCTTAGCCACTCGTCTTCTCTGGTTTTCAGGTATTGCTCTAGTGCTCTGCTCTCGATGTTGATGCAGTCCTCTGTGCTAAGTAGATCTCTCCCTCCTTTCTTTTCATGTTATGTATACGTAATCTGTCTGTATTTGCTCTTGGGGGTAGCGCTTTGTGTAGTATTATCATGTGTTTCCTTCCTAGTTTTCTGGTCTTTGCTGTGGAGTTCAGCCTTCGTCCACTCCACTGCTCTCACGCTGTATCGACTATTGGTACTGCCCATGTGTTTGTGGCTTTCATCATGTTTCTGGCGTTGAGTTTTGACTGGAGTATTGCCTTAAGTCTGCATATATTCTTTCTCTTGGTGTTTTATATCCTTTCCCTCTATTATTCCGAGGCATTTGTGTCATCTATGTGTCAGATGGTATTCCCGTTGGGTAGCTTTATCCCTTAAGTCCTTGTCAATTGGCATTTTTGTATGTTGACCAAGCTGCATTTGTCTGTTCCAAACTCCATCCTGATGTCCCCAGATACAATCCTTACAGTCTGGATTAGGACATCTAATTCCTTGATGCTCTTACCATACAGCTTGATGTCGTCCATGAACATCGGATGGTTAATTCTCTTGACTCTTTTCTTTAGTTGGTACTCAGCATCCATCTTCTGCAGTTTCAGCATACTGCAGTAACAATCAGGTATTGTATACAATCACATTTTACAATCCCACTTTCTTTTGCTAAGCAAGAAAGACTTACAGGGTACCATTGACGTTTGCCTCAGCTGTGTAAGTTATGCAAAGAATCTTTTTGTTTGCCATGCCATGTCCAACTTAGATATGATGTCATTGTATGGGCACTGAACCTTCTTAAGAATAACATGAATATTAAAAATGCATGTGGAATGAATTAATGTATTGTGATTCATTGGTATTGTATATGTACCATATTTTACCAAGTGGTTATTTTTCAGTACTTTGCTGGTAATGTATCTGTTGTCCACTCCTGTCAGTGTCACAGGCTGATGCTTCTAAGGTAGAGAGTTTGAAGTGCCTTAAAATGCCAGACTCCTCTCTTAGAAGATTCATTTTGACTTTCCTCTCATTTTCATCTTTTGTTTTCATCTGTTTGTACTGTACTTATATTAATTTATTCATGGTCTTGTTGTTACTTTGAAACAGATGGACATTTTAGTGCATTGAAAGTTTGCTTGTCAAATTTGAGCACTTCCATTACTTTTATTTTGTGTACCATGACATTTGAAGGCAGTCAGTTGACAGTTGACATCTATTTGGTTTGTTGTCACAAGAGATGGTAATAATGACACTGTAGTCTTGTCACCGCTGGGAAATACAGTTTATGAATGCAGGTCGCATTGGAAGAGTTCAATAGGGAGCTCTTTTACAGGAAGTCATCATTATCTTGGTTGATCTATTTACAAAATCAGTTTCCATCTTTCATGAGGTTAGGCGATATTTCTTGCAAGGTTAATGTGAATTCCTATCTGGTCTACCTTTTCGTGTAACCCAACTTGCTGCGCCTTCCTACTGGTCTGTGTCATACTGATTTCATTTCTGCTGCTTTTCCAACCTTTAGTCTTTAATACCCCTAGAGCCTCGATGGCCAAGTCGGCAAAGCAGCAGCTTCAGACTTCATAGAGGAATGTGGTGCGGGTTCAAATCCGCAGCCGACCGGTCAGAGAGGCGGACACTTTGCTATCCGTGATTATGTATGTAATCAACGGATAGGTTTGCTTAAAAGCGGTTGGGTGTTACAGACTAATACACACACAAACAAAGCCACTCCAACATCTCCTTAAAAACATAACAGACACCTCGCACGTCTCGAACTGTCGACCTAATCGCTCACCTCTCCTCGCTGCTGGGAGAAAGGGAGCTGGTGATTGGTACGATACATGTACATGTG
This sequence comes from Macrobrachium rosenbergii, assembly GCA_039081455.1. Classification (NCBI taxonomy): domain Eukaryota; kingdom Metazoa; phylum Arthropoda; class Malacostraca; order Decapoda; family Palaemonidae; genus Macrobrachium; species Macrobrachium rosenbergii. Next base: position 89,323 of record JANJGK010002271.1, on the reverse strand, counting down.
CTACCAGGGTCTAAGCGATGTCAGGCAGGGCAGCCGATTGAGACTACGGTCTACCCCAAAGCCAAATCAAAGTCCTTCAAAAGAAGACATTGTGCTTACCCCATACAAAAAATGGGAAAAAAGCACGCTAAAAGAAGAAGAAGAAGTTTTTAATACCCTTACAGGAAATATTGGATTATTTTCTTTATTGTCTAGATATATGGCCTTGAGTTCCATTCTTGATGCTGATATATGGACTTATATGCTGTACATCCAACTATCCAAGAATTTCTTGTCACCGTACAACACAATTCAGCCACCCCAGAAAGGTGTGATCAGCAGAGGGTATTGCTCTTTGGGAGGAACCATGCGCTCAGGACTGAAATGAGTACTTCTGTGCCCATACTGTCCACTCATCTTGCATTCATGCAAGATACATCTCATATTTTGTCATTTCCTGTGACCAGAAAGTGAGTCAGTCTCTTGTGTATGTGTATCCACATCCCAAGATGGAGACACCATAACTTACCACATCACAAACATCGCACTGAACTTTTTAAGCTCCAAGGAGGCCGTGAATGTTAACCAAGCTTTTTTCCAGTTCTCCTATCTTCACTGTCAACTTGGAATAAAGTCAGCATGTTTTATTGTTACTGTGTTGTTTTAGTGTCAGGATATATGTATGTGATGTAGTAATCCTCAATCTCATGCATTTTGAAGTGGAGAATAAATGAGTGGGGAAGTTTTTGTGTTCCTGCCAAGATAATCATTGCCATGTTTAAAGCTCTGTTCAGTCATGCCTATATTGAAAACTGTCTTCTTGATTTCGAGGTCTTTTGAGGCTTAAATTTTTTCTCTTTTTATGGGGGTTGGTCTCCCAAACTTAGACCATAGCTAACTACAGTTAGAGCTAAGGAGACCTAAGGTTACCTGTCAACAGCCGGTTGCTGGGGCATAAAAATAAAACTTCCAGACCAGTTGGGTGTCATGCCCTGCAATTTTGTCTTCGCATGCTAGATGTTTTGCTAGAACATTTCATTCTGGTGTGATTCAAGTGACAAAAGTCTTTTAAACCTATCTGACAAAATCTAGAGCTGTTTAAAATGTGGAGTCAACATTTTCCCAAAGGAACACACAACAAGAGGTGAGAGTTGGTTGCAATTGACATGCAGGTGACTTAGCACGTCCCGTGGATGATTTACATGGATGGATGAGACAATTAGTCGGTCATTTCAAGCTGATGAATTCGTGACTGGTTGAGTTTTAACTAGTGGACTCCAGGTATACAAAATGGAGCACAGTAAGTTTGGCAAAACTTACTGATTAAGAAGTATATTTTATTAAAGTAGTCCAGATCATGTGATGTAACCTTCACCAGGTTGTGAAATCAAGACTGTTAAAAAGTAATGGTTTGTAACTATGAAATTTGAAAATGATTTAAATAATTTTAGTAGGTTCTCAATTCTGTCTACTATAAATTTCCATGGGGTAACATCATGCAGAACGGGGTTTAAGAAAGCAGGTTGGTGATTTTGTTCTCATGTAAAGCCTACATGGTTTTATATCTGTTTGTAATACAGTATTAAGTCTTTGGAAGTAAATATAAATGCATTGTGCCTTCATCAATCTTTACTTCTATATTTCAGGTTGGTCTGCATAAGTGACACAAACTTGCAACTTGCTTGTGACAATGGCACTGAAGATGTTTTACCAGTCACTAGAGGTGACAGATAAGCTCACTGGATAGGCTGCTGGTCCCAATGACGTCTGTTGTCAAAATGAAGAGGAATCATCACTTCGTTGAAAAAACCCAATGCAGAATAAGTGAACTTTTTAATTAATTTCATTGTATGAAGAACCATCTTGACTAATACACTGGGCTTTGTAGAGCAGTTTTGGAAGTACAAGTCGTTTATTTATGATTTCTCAGCTTGATATTGACTGAAAAGATTGTATGATTGTAAAACCAATTTGATTATTATGTTCTAGTGCCTTAAGTATGAATGCTAATAGCATATTTGAGACACAAGACGATTACTTTTACCAATAAGATTAATGCCTGCTTTCTATAGAAGAAGTTAAGTGCTTTATATAAGTGATTACTAAGTAATTACATGGCCTATAGTTTCTTGCACAGCAGCTTAAATTAAAAAATTAGCGGGTAACTCCCCGAAGTATAGTGCAGGAACTATAAGCAGACAGCCTCATTCTGTTTCTGCCGGCGCTTGAGTCAACACCAGGTGTCGATGTCAGCTTTGTTCTTAAATTTTCCGGTCGGAGACAGGATTTCAGTGATGTATTATCGCTGATTTCGAGTAATCCTCAAGCCTAAAGCTTCAGGATCAGTATTTTATTGTTTGTTTTTAAGATCTGATTCAAATTTATCATATTTGCTAAAGTAGCGAATTCCCAATCAAATTGGTTAACTACCCTTAGCGTAGTTTACCACGCTGCCACCTTTACCGGTTAATGTAATGAAACGTAAACATTGCGTTTGTTGCCGAACCAGTATTTATGGTAATGAAATGGTTATTTGCAAGTCTCAATTGATGTTTGACAGGATTTGAGTTATGTCTGTATGATGTTACCCAGTGTACTTTGAACAATGTTGGTAAAGGTTAACTTTCCTATGCTGGGGAGCGTAACAAACTTAAATACGTTCGCTACCTCGTTTACCAATTAGTGTAATCAAACGCAAATATTGTGTTCTCAACCGAACCAGTTTTTTTGGTATTGAAACACATATCGACAAGTCTCAAATAATGTTTGATAGTAATTGAGATATGTCTGTATGATGGCACTGGGTACTTCTAACTTTCGTGGCTAAGACTCAAAACCCCCCTTCTCATGATGACAGATTTAAATCCTTTTCCATACTGTCTCTTAATAACTTTGTTGACAACAATCTGGACGAATTGCTCCTTTTCCCTGTCAGAGCTCTACGCTGTTATCTGAAAAGGACTCGTCATCTGAGACCGGGGTTCCGAAGACTTTTCCTTAGCACTGGCCGGAACAAGGAAGAAATTTCCAAGAATACGATCTCCTCATGGCTTCATGAAACTATCAGACGAGCTTATAGTTCGACTTCATGCACCAGTCCTAACACAGTACATATAGGAGCACATAATGTTAGAGGTCTAGGCTTTTGTTTGGCATTCCAAAAGAACTTGTCTGTTCAAAGGATTTTGAAGGCTGGCACATTTTGACTTTGTCAGGTTGTTTTTAACCGGACTCCAGCTAACGCCAGAGAATGTATCCTTACATTAAGACCAAAGGTTTGTTAGTTATAAAAAATGCAAATTTATTTAGGATTTGTCCTTTTATTTGTATTTTATTTAACTTCCTCCTTGCTTTGGCAGATCTAATATAAGTTTTGTTGTTATATCAATTTTCCTCTAGTTTCTGAGCAGAGATCTCCGTCATTCATGTTTTCATTGATTTAGTAGGTTTGGGTGTTACAGAGGCCTAGTTTATTTGTATTTTATTTGATTTCCTCTTTTCTGTGATAGATCTAAAGTGTCAGAGTGTCTTTTAAACTCACTAGAAGCAACAGCATCCATCAAAGAGCTTGAGAAATTTATCTGCAGTCTTGTAGTGTAGGTTATATAAGACTTGTAGGCATGACCAAATAGACATCCTGTGCCTGAACTCTCCTAGGGCTCACCTGAAGAATTCCTTCTTATTATTAGCAGTTATGACTTGGACCATTGACTGATGGTCTCTTGTTTGTCACTTTTTGTAAGCTGTATTTTAACAGAGATCTGTCACGTTCACAACTGATCCTGAATCCCCTTTTCCTGCTGTGAGCAACCATATTTGCAGCAAATGTTCCTCACTGTAGAACTTCTCAGTTCCAGAGGGCCTTTGTTTCTCACACCGTTGGACTGTGGAGCAGCCTACTGGGACTTTCGAAGTTCAAGCGAAGATGCAATGCATTACTGCCTAAGTAGCATCCTCTTTGCATTTTAATACGTTTTACCTATCTGTTAATGTATTCATTTATTTTTTCTTTCTTAGCCAGTAAGATCTTGTCTTTCTTTATATCCCTCTACCTCCTCTTACTTCTTCCTAATGAACACCATATAATATATACTGTACTTTGGAAGCTTGAATTTCAAGTTAGTGGCCCCTTTGGTGGGCTTGTTCCATATGAATAGGTTTCATCTTCATAATAATGGTAATAATAATAATTAAACTTGAGGTGGAATCTGGAACAAGGCAGTGTTTTGAAAATTAGATGGCCAGGTGGTACAATTTTATGTAGGGTACTGTAGGCAAAAACTTAAGAATTATGAAGTTGAACATGAAAAGGGTGACTCAAGATGTTAGTGAAGATATTAAATTTATAATGTATTGCTTATGTAGGTTTCAATTTTCACAACTTGTTGTGTAAAAGTTGAGGGTAAGGTTAGTAAATGTTTCCGAGTTTTTCCCTGTCTGAATTATTTGTGAATGTTTTCAGTGCCATTACTGGAATCTTGATTTTTTTGCAGATTTTGGAATTTGTACAAAGTCCACAGCTTACACTGAAGAATTATCATTTGAACTCTGGCCCAAGGAACAAGAGCTTATTCTGGCATTAGGCCAGCATCATATAAAATCTGAGACTCATCGAATTTGCACTAACACGTCACCCACCCACCCACCTATCTTCCCATCATTTCTTCAGAATTTCATAGAATTATACATGCATTTCTTGTTACTGCTTTCCAGCAAAGTATATTGACTGATATCTTGTGTTGTGGGGTGTATTTGTATGAATTTATATGAGTGATATGTATGGGAGCAAGTAGTTTTTATTTTTTTTTTATTTTTAAGATGATTTTTCAAAGGTACCTGTGTACCTATGTGATAGTTTTGGCTTAATAGGTACCTTGGAACATGAAAGTGTTTTTTTTAATGTTGTACAATGAATGTTTTGACTCTATGAGAGTATTGCTTGATCTTTGATAGTACTTCAGTATTGACTGATAGGTTTGTTCACTTGCTTATTATTCATTTTTCCTTCCAGCATCCGAGTCTTGAAACCTCAACTTGGATGCTTTCGAGATTTCTGATAAGTAGCAGAGTTTGTTAAGTAACAAATACCCTGTATTACAGCTGCAATTGAATATTGTCTAGATTTCTGATAAGTAACAGAGTCCACAAAGTAACAAATACCTTACGTTACAGCTGCATATTATCTAGATTTCTGATAAGTAACAGTAATTCCACATAGTTCCTAACCTAAACTACCCTATACTATATACTTAAAAGTCAGTTTTAAGAGATTGATATATGGCAGGCATGTACAAAAATAGTCATACTTGTATAGCTGATATCTAATGTACAGAAAGGTATCAAGTTGAGATATGTATTTTTTATATGTAATAATTTCTAAAACTGGATCGATGCTTCATTTTGTCATGTCATATTCAGATAGCCTTGAAAAAATGCTTCTTTTTTGCAGATAATGGTTTCTCCTTCTGAGTGACCATGTAAGAAACAAATTTCTAGGTTATAGGTTCATAACCCTGTAACACCTCATGTCAATAGTGAATGTTTATGGGACTCTTTTTATGTAAGACTAATGAGCAGAAGTCTGTGAATGAAAGTGTACTCATTCTTTAGATAGAAAAGTATTTATCAGAAATTGGAAATTAGTATTATTAAGTAGTTGAACAGAAGTAGAGTGTGTCTTAAACAATGAAGGTTGTGATGAACATGTTTACATGTATAAAACATTGTATAGTTGATTTGAATGGAAGAAACAGTGTGATTGTATGTGGAGTTCTTGTAAAATTGATGTAATTTTTTGAAAGAATTTTATAATTGTTACACTATGATAATTTTAAGTTTAAAACAATTTCATAAGTGTTATGCTTTGTAATTAAATTATTTGTTAAGTAATTGTGATAATTTTAAAATGATTGTATAGTTGTGTCACATAATGGTGAAATCATTTGTTAAATGATTTTAATAATTTTAAGTTGTACAGATGCCAGCGAGCTTATTCGTATAACGGAACACAAAAAATTATAATAATTTTTTGCGTGATTTATGTGCCTAGGGTTACGGCTATTTCCTGTAGACTGTAAATCATGAGCTTTTACAAATAGGTTCACTCACGTGGTGTACTGTAGGCATTACTGTAGGCTGTTTGAGGCATCCCTTAGAGCCCTAGCTGCACCCACTTCTTTTTAGTCTAACCACACTAACTCCAAATCTCTTCAATTTCTTAATTGCTGATTGGCAGAAAGTGCACCAGTGCTTGGCCTTGCAGCCAAAGCTTCCAGAAATAATTCACTTTCAGTTCACCCCAAGATTCTGGCGTTGCATTAACATAGGTCAGGGTTCGTTAAACGATGACTTGATATCCATGTAACATAGATTATTATATTTAATATACCATTAGCAAAATGTAGTCATTATTCTATATGTGGTTTTATGTAAATCAATCAGTTCATCTTGCATAAGTTAGACATTGGCTGGATAAGCAACAGTGGTCATCAGTTATTATTATTATTATTATTATTATTATTATTATTATTGTAGCAGATTCTTTATTTTAACTTTCAAAAAGAAGTTATCTGGTTTATATGAGGCTCAGGTTGGCTGTGAAAGAAACATGCGTAATTATTGTCAGTCTTTTGTTTTGAAATATCTTCAATCTTAAATCATATTTTAGTGTTTTAACATATATCTGAGAAAGTGAAATGATTAAGGAGATTGAAAATAGCAACACTGCATGTATTACAAAGAATTTGAAGGAGTTATAGGCACATCATTTGAACAGTCACACAAGAATTAGCAAAAACAGTAAAAAAACATTGCATTTAAGCATGTCTTGTGATATATGATATTAAGGCATTGTAAAACCATAGTTTTTTAGTTATTAATGAGTCTGTTCATCTTTTTTTTCACATTCTGATTGTGAAAAACAACCAAATGGATCTCATTTATTGACAGACTACCATGCCTGCGTGTTTTTCAAATTTAAAGTTCGGTTGACTTTTCAGCATGAATCAGATTTCAGATTTTGTAACCACAATTTAGATTCCGTTTCAGTGAGAAAGCTTTGATATATTTCATATTTAACATATTAATTATACCATCTTTCCTGATAGCAGTTCATCGTAAAAATATTCAAAATGTATTGGTGTCACTCCTTGTGCAGCGAATTTCAGACTTACTTTGGCTCGTAGCATTTTCTATAATGCAATCTCTCATTCATTTTCCAATTTAATATTGAAATGTTAGCCAGTTTAATATTTCATTGTTAGCTAATTTAGATGATGTAATGTTAGCTGATTTGATGTTGTAATTTTAGAAATTAGATAAAGGTGTCAATTGTCATTAGGTCTATTGAATACAAAGATTCTTGAATTACTTGTTCTTCAGATCCGTTCAGGACAATAGATTATTTGCCCTGTAAAGCTCACTGGCATTCTCTAAACTTACTGTCGATTTTATGTTATATGTATTTCATAAATTAAATTTTGACAGGCAGAACACATTCTAATTGTTTAAAGGGTTATGTTGTGTTAAGTGAAGCAGTGGTACCAGTTTTTAAATTGATTTTTAAAGGCTTGTGTTTAAATTTTTAAAAACATGAAGGTAGGATCTTCTAAGCTAGCAATATACATCTGTAGAAGAATGTAACTTTAAAATTTCAGTGTTTTATGTTTTGAATGTCATTATTATCATAGGAATATTTTAACCAGACTGTTGACTAAAAATGTGTAGACTTTTGAAAGTGCTTCTGATTAATTGATTCTAGAATTATATTAAATTTGAGTTACAAAGGAGTTGGAGAAGTTGGATAGCCAAATAAAATGTATTTTGTATCATCTTTAATCAGTTTTCAATAAGGCTATTTTGTTAATTTGAGTAACAGAGGAGTTGGATAGCCAAGTAAAATGTATTTTGTGTCATCATTAATCAGTTTTCAATAAGGCTATTTGGTTAATTTGAGTAACAGAGGAGTTGGAGAAGTTGGATAGCCAAGTAAAATGTATTTTGTGTCATCATTAATCAGTTTTCAATAAGGCTATTTGGTTAATTTGAGTAACAGAGAAGTTGGATAGCCAAGTAAAATGTATTTTGTGTCATCATTAATCAGTTTTCAATAAGGCTATTTGGTTAATTTGAGTAACAGAGGAGTTGGAGAAGTTGGATAGCCAAGTAAAATGTATTTTGTGTCATCATTAATCAGTTTTCAATAAGGCTATTTGGTTAATTTGAGTAACAGAGGAGTTGGAGAAGTTGGATAGCCAAGTAAAATGTATTTTGTGTCATCATTAATCAGTTTTCAATAAGGCTATTTGGTTAATTTGAGTAACAGAGAAGTTGGATAGCCAAGTAAAATGTATTTTGTGTCATCATTAATCAGTTTTCAATAAGGCTATTTGGTTAATTTGAGTAACAGAGGAGTTGGAGAAGTTGGATAGCCAAGTAAAATGTATTTTGTATCATCATTAATCAGTTTTCAATAAGGCTATTTGGTTAGGTGTTAGCATTTCGTGTTCGTAGGTAGATTTTGTGGTTTAAACAGCTCGCTCTGAGAGCCTTTTCAGACTCCTTTTTTGAAATAAAAATAGTTAACACAAATATTACCAATATGTGTTCTGCCTGTTAGTGCCATAGAGAAGTTTAGTATAATAGCATATTGCAGCAATGGCCAAATCTTTGAATTCATTCAGAAAAAGTACATTTAATGGATGTGTTCATGTGTAGGTGGGTGTGGGTTGGCAGGTTCAGTAAATTTAAGGCGTTTCTTTTAGTATGAATCAGGAAAAGTTCTCTGTTGTAGTTCAAAAAGTATACTACGTAGGCCTTCATAAAATTTTAGGCCAAGCTAACCAAGTAGATAGCTTTGCTTTTAAACTGAATGGTCTGTTTCTTACAATTAAATGTAATTTGGACTTGCCCATAACTTATAACACCAGTGAAAAGTTTGTAGACATTATTGCAATATTTCCAGCATATGAATTTAGTTTGCAAAACTTCTGGCCTGCAACTCTTTAAGTTCTGTTATATTTCTTGCATAGTAGAACTGTATTTTATGTTTAGAACACTTAGGTTTATCAGCAACTTATTTTCTGAAATGATAAATAGTTTGAAAGTCTTTACTATAAATGAATTTGGCCATTACTGCACTATGGTACATCTCTGAGGTGATTTATAAATACGGTTGTTGTACATTTGAAAAAGGTTTCCTGTATGTAATTTGGTTATTGTTAAAGAGAACTTTTTATAAGCCTTAAGTTAGCTTTGCTCTGTCACCAGAAATTCTTTTGACATAAATGTGGGCTTCCATATTTAATTCTTGAGCAAGAATTCTTTTGTAGTTACAGATTATCGAGGAGGGCTTAGCATAGGACTTTGCATTGATACAGTAATACAGTGAGTTAAGGTGTGTAATTGGTAGATATTTTTAGATATATATTTTTACTTGATTTTTTTATAGAAATTTAGTATGCAATATCCAAAATACAGTACAAACTATTGATAAATGAGGTAAGGATTATGAAGGTATATTTTTAAAATATATATTTCTACTCGATTTTTATGGAAATTTTATGTATTTTTACTTGATTTTTATAGAAATTTAGGGTTAGAACATACAAAATACAATACAAACTGTAATGATAAATTAGGTAGGGTTAGGTAACATTATGAAGGTTGGTCTGAAGACTATTATTTACATTCCAACCTCAGAGTAATTTTTTTTTTTTAATATCTCGGGTAGACAATTTTCATAGGTTCAGTAGGTACAGTAAAGGTAAATGAACTACTTTAAATCAAGGTATATAGAAAAACATATAATTCTTAATTTAAATCCTGGAGTTTGATCGAAGTGATACAGTTTAGTTGAGGGTTTAATATATCAAAGTATTAATATATCAGGTTTTAAGAGAATTCAAAAGGAAAGGAAATTTTTTATCATGTGAAGACCTACGCCATATTGTCAGAAGGATGAATACATAAAGAATAATTTAAGATTCAAAAGAATCTTGCTACAGGGTTGAATGTGGTCCCATACTTGTGCCAAAAGGAAATCCACATTGTAAAGTTGACATTGCTGTTAATAATTTAGTAATAATTGTAATGTTGAAGTTCTCTTCCAGACGTAGTTTAGTTGAACTGGAAATGTTTTAAAAATAAAGGCCTGCGTGCCAACACCCAAAGGGGCTGGTCTTGTAAGACTTGCACTGGTAATAATTGAGTCTTTTAAGCCATTGCCCTGTTACCAGAGGCCTTAGGCCTATAGGAGCCAAAAAGCCCAGAATGATAATTGTGGTTTAGTGTCAGTTTTCTCTGAATGGAAATGTTAATTGTACTTGACAGCTCTTTGGTTGCTGGAAGCATTTTGTCACCTGGAACAGTCTTCTAGTTGGTTGATATTGACTGGAATAGGTCTATAAAAGCAGTTTCATAAGACTGTAGAGATGGCTGCAACTTAAGACTGTGTTTTTTACATTTTTGTGTCCTGCTTGTAAAGTGTGTTGTTACTTAGATTGGTCTGTAATTCTCAAAGGTGTTTTGTCAAGGAACCAAAGATAATTTTGGACACAGGAGAACTTGATGTAAAACTTGAGTCACAGTTGTAACTTGGCAAGTTCTTAAAATTTTAAAGTTTTTCTTGGCTAATTTTGAGCAAAGCTGCCTTTTTGTATGATGACCGGTGAGGGAACAAATGGATTAAGATTTTTTAAGACTCTTTCAGTAATCTAAGACTATTTTTAGCAGTGACATTTCTCAGTCTCTTTGAAGAACTCTTGTCGCTAAATTGGTTCCGTACTTGCATTCTGACAGTCATGTAGGAGTCCTGTACATGGAAAGTATTTTTTAAAAACATAAGTAAAGAACTTAAGTAACTCTACCATGTAGAGTAAAAGATTTCCTTTTTATATCAGATGTTTTACAGAGGTTTAATTATTTTTTGCTATGGAATCTGATTTCTATTGTGAATGCATAAACAAGATGGTGATTGTCATCTTTATGAAGATGGAATATTCAGACAAGTTAAATAATCAGCCAAAGATCTTCCACACAGCTTTGAGCATAAAAGAATTTGGATAAACCTGGTACATTCTGCTGTTAAGATGCATAACTCACTCTAGTATGAATTTATTCCAAATATACCTTGTCTGGTAATCATACCTGTATTTATAACTGAATGAATTGATTACAAGGAACTATTTCTGTATTTTTTGTATCATATCGTTATTCATTTGATCTGAAGTTGAAAAATTTTAATGTGTGCTCAATTAGACTTGAATTTCATAGTACTGTATTGAATTGTGATGAGACTGGAGTAATTAACTTTTAAAATATTTACAACATTACATCTGTAGGAACATTGAAAAGCAAAAGTGTGTGAATGTTAATATCATTAATTTTAAGGGCTTTTTCAGTTTATAATTGTACCATTGTCCCATTAAGGAAAGGAAGAGTTTTGGAACACTTTCTTATACTCAGGCTACCAAAAACTTTCTAGAAGGGCACCCAGTATCACCTTATACATGTCCAAGTTTTTTGCACATTTTGTTTCTTGTTGTGCAACTGTCCAAAGAAGAGTGAACAAGCAACTGGCTGCATCATTTCACCAAGAAGTGGTGCAGCAACTTTTCATTTTATTAAAATCATCTGTGCATGTATTGTCACTTCCTGCTAATCCGTGTCAAAAGGTTTGAGCAAAATGGCCATTATCTGAAATAGATTCGTGTGGTTCCTGTACCAAAACTAGTTAATATTCACTGTCTTGAATAGAGGAAAATATTTATATATAGATATTATTGTCATGAATCTGTATAAACGTCACAAAAAGCTTTATATATATGTCGTTGTCACTGGTGTGTGTTGATGTTTCTGAAGATGGGAGTTGAAATTTGTAAGTCAATGATGTGCACAGGTGGACTTTTCAAAACCTGAGTTGTTGTTCTACAAAAAATGTTCACTGGAATGTCGGTCTGTGGGAAGGTCTGATTCTATCCAAGTGTTGCGGTCTCCGAATCCTAAGTCTTATTAATTTGTCCTTAGTATTCCATTTCCTCATATTATTGACACAGTCGTAGTCAGTGACAGTGTTTGTGTTAAATGAAGCTCTCTTTGTAGTTTGGACTTTTTAAGGTTGTCCTTTTCATGCAGACTTTGCTACTCCTAGTTTAAAACTGACAGGTGTCCAGACTTTTAAATGAAAGCCTGGTGCCCTTGGAAACTTGTTACTCCCTGTTTAAGCCTGACAGACTGACAGACAAGACTCTCAAGTGTTTGGGAAGTTGAAACTGAGTTGTTGCTTAGTTCTGACAAAGAATAAAGCGTACTCTGGAAGCCTGTAGGCAGGGGCATTCCCTAATCCAAATCATGGAATGACAACTGTTCATGATGTCTTCGTAAGAGAAGTCGGGAAAACTTATTTAGTCTCTTTTGCTGTTGTAGTTTGGACTTTACAAGACTTTGTTTATGAATTCCAACTTTTTTAGACTTTCCTTATGAATTCCAGCTGAATTTAGACATTCCATACGAATTTCAGCTGGTTTTAAATCACATCAAGTTGGTAATGAGAATAATTTCATGACATATCCGACATTATCTTGAGGTTCTTAGAGCTACAGATTTTATGAATCAGGAAATGAGAAAATCTTTATTTTTTCTCTAACGTAGGCTGAAGTGGGATTGATATGATGGCAATAAATTTTGAGTCAAATTGTCTTCCAGGTTGGACTACCAAATTATAATTAGTAGCACAGATGTTCATGTTTTAATTATTATAATTAGAAAGTAATTCAAAATAAACCACTGATTCATATTACTAGACTTGTAGGCTCAGCTGAAGGATTTCATAAAAAAAGATTTGAGAATAAATATAAAGTTTTAGAGATAATAGTGATTATTATAATCACGGAAATCTGTTAGGATTTAATGAGCTGACCATAAGTCGTCTTCAAAGAATTTTAAGAGGATAAGTATCTCATATTCCATCCATTTTACAGGAGGCATTAGTGTTAGGCACTTAACATATACATTGCTGGAATATTTTTGAGTTGACAGGTTGTGGTATGCATTCATTGAGCTGTTAACTTTTTAGAACCTGGCAGAACTTGAGAGATTTTCCAAGACCATATTAGAACATTTGACATTTTTTCAAGAACTTAGCAGAACTTAAGGACATTTTTCATGAGAACTTGAGACGTTTTCCAAGGACTTATCAGAACTTAAGACATTTTTCAGCAGAACTTGAGACATTTTCCAAGGACTTATCAGAACTTAAGGCATTTTTCATCAGTACTTGTAATGTTTTCCAAGAAGTTATCCGAACTTAGGACATTTTTCATTAGAACTTGAGATTTTTCCAAGAAGGTATCCGAACTTAAGACATTTTTCATCAAAACTTGAGACGTTTTCCAAGAACTTATCAGAACTTATGACATTTTTCATCAGAACTTGAGATGTTTTCCAAGAACTTATCAGAACTTGAGGCTTTTTCCAAGAACTTATCAGAACTTGAGGCTTTTTCCAAGAACTTATCAGAACTTAAGGCATTTTCTAAGACCCTATCATAACTTGAAACATTTTCAGCAACTTATCAGAACTTGAGACATTTTCCCAGGACATTTTTCAAGAACTTACCAGAACTTAAGACAATTTCCAAAAACTTATCAGAACTCAAGACATTTTCTAAGCCCTTATCCAAACTTAAGACACTTTCCAAGAGTCTAACAGAACTTGTGACATTTCTCAGTAAGAAGTGAAATGAATTGTCAGATTTTCATCCATTACTAATATCTTACGAAGTATTGGCTCTAATCCAATGGTAAAGGATTAAAAAGCATTTCATAGCCATTGTTTTTCGTTTAAAATCAGTGACGTTTTTGAGACCATACAGGAATACTGAGACAATCAATAATTGTGTCATTATCGGTTGAAATCGGACATTTTTCTGACCATACAGGGTTACTGAGACAATCAATAATTGTGTCATTATCGGTTGAAATCATGGACAATTTTCAGACCATACAGGGTTACTGAGACAGTCAATAATTGTCACAATATCGGTTGAAGTCAGACATTTTGAGACCATTCAGGAATACTGAGACCTTCAATAATTGTGTCATTATCATTTGAAATTGGGGACATATTGAGACCATACAGAGTTAACGAGATGCTTAATCAGTAATCATGTCATTATCAGCTTGCTTTACCAGTTCGACAAAGTGTTATATGGTATAACTCAACTGAACTCTCGTGATGAGTCTTTTTGTCTTGTATTGTTGGTCTTCGTCGGTCTTCAGAATAGGAACTGAGGTCGGGAAACCTTTTTTAAAGATTATATACTGAGGAGAATATTATTCAAATTATCTCCTGACTGCCATTTTTTCCTATAAGTTCTTGTTCAGCAATTTTACTGTCCATTTCTGCTGCTGTCAGTACAGAAACTTTTTATTTAAAGGTTACATATTGGGTAGATCTGTCAGTTCTGCTGTTAGTGGTTCTCTGTGTTGCCTTGTAGAATCCATAGACCAATATATCTTGTTTCTGTCTCAAGGAATAACAATTTCACAACTTTCCACAATTCACAACACTGTCTTCGCAGAGGACACTTTCACCTCCTACAAAGGGTGCGAGGATATCTTGCCTCTCTGATGGAATCCTATTTCCATTCACCATTTTGAAGGATTGAGTGTGTCCTCCATTCCTGAATTCACACGAGATTTGTTCCTGTTCGAAGTGGTCTTGTTCAGTCTGTTTTAAAATTTATTTTAATTGTGTAAGGTTTACGAATTTTATACTCTTATATATCTTGAATCCATTCTGAATTATCTCCCTCCATTTTGAAGGATTTATTCAGTACTTTACTTACATATATTTGCCCTGAATTGACCAACTAATCTGAGGTATTTATCCTTGCTGTGGTCTGTAATTCTGTTTCAAATTTGTTTCTCTCTCGTCTAAAGGATTTATCATGCATTTATGGTACTAAATCCTGTCTAGATTTACCTTCTTGGCATGAGGGATTGTTCTCAAGGATTTATTAGATACTTCATTATGGATTTCATCCTGTCTTGTGTAAAAAATCTGGAAGTCCCTTCATTGTTAAATCCAGTTTAAAAGTGACCAAAGTCTGCCTGAAATAGGTTAATCATCTTCTGACTCCTTTGTAAATCCGTCGTAGATTTCGTGCTTTGTTAAATCCAGTTTGCAAGTGGTCAAAATCTAGTTAAAATAAGCTTCCACTTTTACTTTTTTATGGGCACCATTCCTCCCAAATCTAGTTAGGCATACCCCACTTTGTGTTAATTTCCCCAATTTCTTGGGAACCTCTCAGTAAATCTCTTTATCCTTACTGATTCTGGTAACATTCTTATTCAGTGGGAGGCGGGAAGTCAGTCGTTCAGGCCATTTCTGCAACGTTACTTATGGATTTTGCCATCATAAGCTTTAAAATTAGACTTCATAGGTCTAGATGCTGAGTGCAAGTTGTGATTCAGGTGTCAGCTGATAAGATAGGTCTGTGGTTATAGCCTCTTACAGGGAAATTCTGTTTCCTGTTTGTTTTTCAGAGATGATGTAAGTTTTCCCTGTTTAAAGAGGTGGTTTTGTCCCAGTCACTTCGTAAATAAGAGTGAACTTGCTTGCAATGCAAGTTGATAAGGCGTTACTCTTGTTCACTGGTCTTATACAGTTGCCAAGACTGTGTTTTGTTCAGTCATAATTATTGGATCGTTTTGGTCAGGTTTCCTTCAGTTTGATTTGTAATCTCTCTCTCTCTCTCTCTCTCTCTCTCTCTCTCTCTCTCTCTCTCTCTCTCTCTCTCTCTCTCTCTCTCTCTCTCTCTCTCTCTCTCTCTCTCATGTGGTCTGTTTCCTTTATTTTTTTTTACAATCAGGAAGCTTCAAAGTTCTCCAGAGGGAAGATCGTGTTTTGAATAGGCTGTCATAAAATTGTTATATACATAACAGTTCCTCTCTGTAATTTCCAAGTTGTTTGTGTAAGTTTCATTGATGTTTGGTGCTTCATGTGGTGGATAAATGTCTTATCCTGTCATTTTTGTGGTTGGTTCATGAATGAACTTGGTTTTTCAGTAGTAAATTTTGGTTTATGAAAGACTGAACTTTGGTCAATGGCTAACTTAGTCTTGTCATCAGAATGAGCACTGACTCTGTGTCGTGAACAGTATATATTTTCTGATTTTTTCCAATCCTTTTCAGTGTCCAAATTCTTGATGGAATAGAAAGAATGTGTTTTTAGTGAGGTTACCAAAATGTTTTCCATAATCTGGTAACACTCTGATGCCCATTTTGTTAATGAGAAAGTTTTTCAACAGTGAATTCCAGACTTTCATGTGTTAGGAATAAGACAAAGATTCATTTGCATAATGAGACAGTGATGTATGTGACAGAAATGTCTGTATTTTTATACATTTAGTCAGGAATTGGTACAAGAAATTGGAAGAGTAATTGGCTTATCCTGGCTTAGTACTAAAAAGCCAATAATGAAAGGAGAAGAATTATAGTCGGAGAAAAGTTCTGTACAATCACCTGTCAAATTCAGTCTTGGATCTTCATTATAGTGACTAAAATATCGTCCTGTAGTTCTGGGATGGTGTAATTCTCCTATTTCTGTCCTTCAAAAACTTGTTCCTTGATTGGTTTGTTAATTTAAATTCTGTGGAGCTCATTCATAAGTCTGCAAGCTCAGAGAAAATGGTTCTTATCTGTGGGGGAGAAGATGAAGATTTTAGGCCTGTGTACTGCAAAAATATGTGCAGTAGTAAGGATTTACTTGCATTAATGGAATCCATATTTGCTGATGAATGTGGTCTTAAATTATGTGAGTCGTATCTTTCTTGGAATATACTGGTGTGTCAGAGTAGCTATGATAAAAATATATGTCTGAAGGTTTAAAGTTAAATATTATGTATAACCAGAGACGAGAAATGGCCATTTGCACAAAGAAAAACGAAAAAGGACAAATTTTTAATGTTTTTAAGCCTTTTGATTCACAGAACACGCAGGAAACAACTTTACAATGCACAGACGTTTTAGTTCAATGCAAAGGTCAGGTTGCCGTCCCACAAGGAGAGGTATTTGAATGGTACTTCTGGTATCTAAGGTGAACTTAATACCAGTCGTATATCCTTCAGAAACCTATACCAAACCTATACCTTGATAGGACTGCTTCCTGTGCTAATTCGTCAATGCAGGGGAATGTGACAGCAGTCCGATCGGACACCTGTTGGCTGGGGTGAAGCTTTAGGGTGTCAGGGTAACACCTTGCATTGATGTCATCCCCTTTTCCAAAGTATTTTGCTCGACGTTAGAAGCACGGCGTGAATTTTTAAACTCTTGGACGTGTGTTTGGTCTTAACTGCTTTCTAGAGAGCTTTTGGTAACCTGGTATAGTAAAATGTGCTTGAAATGAGGACTCCTGCCTACAGTGCTGACTTGGGACGTTTAAATAAACTGAAAAGTGTCTGATTATTAATGATATTTCATTCATATTCAAAGTACTTTTTTAATAGGAACTTTTTTCTCTGTGTCATTTTGTAAATTTCCCTTAAATAAATGACCACATTCAACAAGCTTCTGCTTCGAATGTCGGTCGTAATTAGTCGTAACTAGACCTAAAGATATTTTACAGCTAAGGTAACGTAAAATGGGCCCATGTTGATTTTAAAAACTTGCATTAAATAGGTGAAGATATCCACAAAAAGTATCGTAGCCTAGGTATAGTCTTAGTATTGTAATAAGTGACTTTCAAATGTTCCTGCGGATGTGATAACATTAAATAGGTCGGTTTATTACTGCGTAAATCACATGAATTCAATACAGTATTACCCCATTCACATGTCTGATTGAGCACACATTTAAAACTGGTTCATATTCAGGTCAAATTAAAGAGATATATATACTTTAAAAGCACTGAAATGCTTTCCTTATAATCAAAACATTTAATCCTAAACACAGGGAGATGTTTGCTGGATACCGGAGGCTGTATTTGAAATATGCCTACGTTCTTTGGTGGATTTTGCATCACTGTAGTTTCAACGTTATTCTGCTTATCCAAATTGTCACTCTCCAAGAAGTGTGAAAGACCTACGGATAATTCTAAAGCTTTCTAAATATTCTGTCTTCATAAACTGGACTTGCAGTCTGGGCCTGTGCATAACATTATAGAAGTTGGGTTATATAACAAGACTAGATTGACCTTTGACATTCTGTAAAAACATCTTACAAAGAGGAAACCTTTTGGTTTATGGTATTTGTACTTAAGGACTTTTAGTCTTTTTCTAAACATACTTTTCATGTAAAGTAGACCTATTTTTAGATGTCATAATGTTAAGTAGGAAGCATTTTGACTGTGTTCTTCAAAGGGATTGTTAAACTAAACAGCCAAAAATGGTCTTAGGTCACTGAAATGAGTTCAAAGTCTTTATTCCATTTGTTACTTGAAGCAGTCTTGTACAAGGCAGATTTGCTCCTAAGTTAGTTAAGCAGAACTTGGAAAGAAAAGTGACTTCTAGTCAAGTTAGAAGTGTGATGCAAATTTTCTCAAGTCCTTCAGTGTCCAAGATTATTTCTGGTTCTGTGGTTTGAACACCTCTACGAATTTCAGCTCAAGTAATAATGGCTTTACAAGTAAGGAAACCAAATGTAAATAACGCTGCCTCAAGTAATAAATCTCTACAGTTTCCTAAGACTTTTCAATGGACCTATTTCAGTCAAAGTTGGACCAACTGGAAAGTTTCCAGGTGACAGAAAGCTTCCAGTGACTAAACAGTTGTTAAGTACTCAAATTAAACTTTCCACTTGAGGGAAAACGAACACTTTAACCCACTTTAAATTTCTCTAGGACTTTTTGGGACTTGTATATAGGTCCTTTGGTCTACAGGGCTGAATAAAAGGGCTCATTTTTGCCAGCATAATGTGTTTTATGAGACCAGCCCCTATTTTGGGGGGGACACCAACGTATTGGTAAAAAAAATTAAAATAAATTTTTTGGTTGCAATTTTTTATGTTTGTTTTTAACTGTATGAGAAATAAAAGAATGTTTGAAGTTCTGTTTTTTATTGGTTTTTCTCCTGAAATATACATTTTCATGTGAAAATTCATCAATCTGCATGATATTACAGCATAATTATGTAGAAAAGCATAACAGCATACATATATAATTACAGCTAAGAAAATGCAGTCTACATAACAGTTGCAAGCTGGAAAATATGATGCTGTAAGCTCATTTTCAAACCGCAATTTAGACAAACCAAATTTGAAGATTACAGTATAACAGTTCCAAGACACCTTCTCTCTTCATTGTGAACTAACTTTTAAAGAAAGACAATGTCCTGAAACTTAGTTTTACATTACAAATTATGTCTTGGTTACAAAAGTACTGGATTGAGAAAACACCCAATTTTCAAGAACATAAGACTACTAGTGTTTTTGTTTTAACATGGGCACATAAAATTGAGTCAAATACCTATGCTACCTCAAATATGTTTAATTATATAAAAAACTGCAAAATTACTCTGAAGCTGAAAATTTTGACAATTTTAATGACAACAAATTGCAAAATTACTTGGAACTGAACAATTTGACAATTTTAGAATAAAATAAAATGGCAAAATTACTTGGCAACTGAAAAATCTGACAATTTTAATAAAAAACCTGCAAAATTACTTGGCAACTGGCAAATTTAATTTTAATACAAAAGGAAAATTTAAATACAAAAAACTGCAAAATTACTTGGTAACTGGAAAATTTAATTTTAATACAAAAAACTGCAAAATTGCTTGGCAACTGAAAAATTAAACAATTTTAATGCAACAAAGAAAACTACTAAATTACTTGAAAAAACCTGTCAAAATGATTTTTTTTTTTTATTATTTTATACTGAATAAAATCAGGAAAGTGAAACTTATCTTAAAAATATCTTGGCAAAATTGCTTGTCTAAAAAAATTCCAACAAAATTACTAGTCTAAACACCATTTTCGCCTTAATTTTTGGTCAAAAACAAGAACCTTTGCAGTCTCTTCCAAGTGAGTTCCTTACAGCCTTAGGCTTCACTGAAATTGTCAATGGTCTGGGAAGAAATTGCTCTTTTGAACTAAAAAATGGTGCAAATTTGAAGAGGTTTTCAACCAACACTGTGTCTACCAGCTTCTTAACAAGGTCTGATGTAGATTAAGTTCTCTATGGGGATATTTGTTCCCCAATTCTATTGTCTACTTTACTAAGAACACTTTTCCATGGTTTTCTTAAATGGTTCTACTACAGTAATACACTGAACACTCTACTCACACACACTGAAGCCACTTTGAATCTGAATTCCTAAAAATTGAACAATTTAATTATGGCAACAAATGACCTCTTGGATTCTGTGCAGTCGAAAGAACTAGAATTTAAAACCTGTCAACAAAAATGAGCAACACTGACAGAAAATGGACAGTTAAATTTATATGACTTAAACTGTAACGAAGTTATGCAATACTTTCACCATTTCAGAATATCCAACAGTAATGACCTGGACAAAATTGGTTTAGAAAATTTTTTTAAAAGGCCTTTTCTTTGTACATTTCTGCCTGGCAGCAATTTCTTTTAGACTGAATTTACCACAACATCAAGACTTGAGTGTGTGTGTGTTTTAGGCAATTTTTCTAAGCACACTGATCTTATGTTGTGGCTTTTATGTACATCAATATACTTTTCAGCAAATACTGTAGAGATAGATTCTCCATAAACATATTTTAAAAGTTACGAGCAACTTCTTCTCAACATTTACAAACCAAATAAGGGTATTTGTGCATGTTTTGGCTTTTCACAGATTCTTCACAAAACAAGGAAACTAACGAGTGCAGTTTATCCTTATCAAACATTTGTTTATTACAAAAAACCTGAGCACCAAATATCAATTCTAGAGGGTTTGAATACGTACGTATTTTTCCGCAACTTTCAATTTTCTGCTACAAGTTCAGTTTGAAGTTTTATAGGTTTGTGGGTCTTAAAAAGGGATTCAGACAGGGGCACCCAATGGCCTGACCTAGCCAAACTGAAGGGAAACAAGAAAACAAATGGTGGAACAGAACACCAGAGGAATGTAACACACCTCTTGCCAATGTTTGCCTGAAAGACTTACATTTCCGGGCACTCAGATTACCCCAGAGTTTTATTGATCAATGAAGCGAAATTTCTTTGGTTTTGTTCTTTATGGAAGACTATATTTGAAGATTTCACTTCTTCAGTGAAATGGAGATTCAAAAGATTTGTTCAAAGTACAAGAATGCAGTAAAAAAGATGAGTCTCACTCTTCAATGAAGTACGAAAGATAAGTCTTACTCTTCAACTAAGTAAAAAAGATGAGTCTTACTCTTCAATGAAGTACAAAAAGAGTAGGTCTTGCTCCTCAATGAAGTAAAAAGAGAGTGCATCTTACTCTTCAGTGACATAAAAAAAGGTATAGTTTTACTCTTCAATGAAAGGAAAAGATAAAATCAAGTCTTGTTGCTTGAGGAGCTAAAAATTTGGGGCAAAGCAGAGTAGAAAAATCTATGACACCTAGTTAGGAAGACGAAATGGACTGGCCAAAGGGCAAACACCTGAAAGCAACACACCTTAGGGCCCAGGGGCCTGCTGCAAAGACCCTTATGTTCTGTGGTCTAAGGTCTGCCTAAGGCAAACTGCAAACTGACTCTTAGGCCATCAAAAACAGTAGAGTACCCCTGTTTTTGATGGCCTAAGAGTCAAACAAGGGGAAAGTATACAGTGATAAATACAAAACCTTAGGAAAGAGGGAAAGAAATTGTCAACAAGCCAATACTGGTGGCCCGGGAAAACCTCTATCTTCACGGAAACTTTTTGCCCAAGTTTCAACTGTGACAATCTGATAAGTCATCATGTAGAAACGTTGAGGAAAAATTAAGGTTTATACTACCTTAAATACATATACTGTATTTATACATATGCACCTTATGACAAAAGATATAAGAAAAAGATGGAAAACTGACATTAAAGTAAAATATACAAACATGAGGAACTTGACAACAAAAAGGAATGAACAGACTTCAAAATGGATTCCAAAGAGACCAACAAAAATACAATGAGATTTATTTTCAATATCAGTTTAACCAGACCACTGAGTTAACAAGAGAAAAAGCTGAATGAAAATAGCAAAAGGAATTTAAAAAACCAAGGTACAATAAACAGATTACTCAAGCAACTGCATGACGACAACAATTACAGCACTGCTCGCCATTACCCCACATCTGTGTGGAGCAAGAAAAAACCCCCAGAATAAAGAGGGTCAATTATTCTTAGAGCATCCTAGGAACATGAAAGGCCTTACATTTAAATACATATAATGGACAGCATTCCATCCATATTCTGCCTCAAAAAGAATACCACCACTCTACCAATTTTAACCAATTATTAAATGAAAATATGATGGTCCTTATCAATACACTTGCATCTCACCATGTCAGGTAGCTGAAGATGCAGACTAATGTCTTTCAATGATGACTTACTTCTCATTTAGCATCATTTCATTAGGGGATGTAGGGTGCAATTAAGCTGTACTTAAAAAAAAAAAATCAAGATTGGTCGGAAGATGCTTAGAGATGCCAGACGGTATGTCAGACGGTATGTTTTTGTGACACCTTCTTGAACTGACAAACCAAAAGGAGGAGCCAATCTTAGAAAAATCTGGGACAAAACTACCAGGTGATGTCAAAACAATTCAGGTCCAGCCTGTCTCAGGTTCAAGTGTTACCATACAAAAACTAAGACAAGCATACCAGGTGATGTCAAAATGGTTTCAGTTCCACTCTGTCAGAAGTTCAAGTGTTATTGTACAAAAAATAAAAAACCTGGGACAAATACATGCTAACCTGTCACGTCAAAAAGTTTCAGGTTCAGTCTGACAGAAGTTCCAGTGTACTGTACAAAAAACTGGGCCATATATACTATGTCATGTCAAACAGTTCTGGGCCCAGCCTGTAAGTTAGTGCTATTCTAAGAAAAACTGAGAAAAATATACTACAGTATACCATGTAATGTCAAAACAGTTCCAGGTACAGTCTGTCAGAAGTTCAAGCGTTATCACAGAAAAAAAAAAAAGAGACAAATAAACCATATCACATCAAAACAGTTTCTGGTCCAGTCTGTCAAAATTTCAAGTGTTATTGTACAAAAAACTGGAACAAATACTTGACCATGTAATGTCAAAACAGTTCCAGGGACACCTATGTCATGTGACATCAAACCAGTTTCAAGTCCAGTCTGTCAGAAGTTCAAGTGTTCCCGTACAAAAAGTTGCAAAAACAGATGTGACAGCCTTGGTTACCTCAAGACAATGGTTTCTCTTTCTCCCTCAAATATTATTAATTCACAACAGCCAAATGCACAGATAATATCAAACAACACTTCTAAACATCACATCGATATTAAATTATTTAACATAAATCTTACCCAATCGAATTTTTCTAAAACCTGAATTTAAGACTTGGGTGCTTAGCCAAAACACAAACACACGTTACCCTTCAACCAACAGAGTGAGGTTTTACGAACCACAAAGTCACTTTGAGAAAAGAAATGTCAAGACATCAAGTTTGACATAAGCTTCCAATGATTTCACCATTTTTTATATCTTTTCACTACAAAACAAGCAACATTTTACCACTTCACAAACACTCCATAATCTGCCAACATTTTCCAGGTTTCAGACTTATGGGGAACTTCTGTCATATTTTAAAAAAATATTACACAGATGCAAGACCTATAAACCATTAAGAATTCAATTCTATATTAAATTTTATAATTCCATAGCTGAAGCTAACTATGTATTAGGACTAAAAGGAATGTTCATAGAAAGGCTGAATTCCAAGTCCCTACTTTATCACACTATAAAACTGACTTAAATAATGTAATACCTTTCAGTAGCACATAAACTTAACAGTGTTGATACTTTAGGGGTTTGGCTTTCTGATAAGTACCAAGGTTCATCAAGTAACGAAGATGATATTTAAGCCTGCACTTGAATTTCTAGATATCTAACTGCTAAAAGCCAGTTCACACAGTCCTAACAAAAACTTTACACTTAACATTCAATTTAAGATATATCTAAAAACAAATCATGTCTCAAATGGTAGCATAGCAAAATACAATCACGGAAATGTAGCCAGCAGGTACATAAGTCTGCAATTATGTATAAACTTCAGGAAAATAACTGAAACTAATAAGATTAACCTAATACAAATCTTGCAAGAATTGAACAATGACACACTGGATACTGTAGCAAAAATTATCCTCGAACAGACTAGACTACTATTATAAATTAGTTAGCTATTTGGTAGCCATGAAAACCTAGTACCTGACATCATGCTGTTATGAAATTTAGGTTAAATACTTGGATATCACGTTAACCTGAAACATACTGAACTAACAATAGCTGGTATTGGGCTGATGAGAATTTTAGTTAAACTGTGTATTCTGAAATATATCTATATGAAACCTAAAGTTTAACTAGAGACAGGAGATAAGATTGCAATCTATATATGCCAAAGTACGTCTCTCTCCAACATTTCTGTTAAATTAAAGGAACCATATTTTCTGCTTCATCTCTGTCACTGACAACCATTAATGTTTGTGAATAACCCAAAAACATAATACATTCTGTCACTGTATACAAATACTACAATCTATAAAAACGTAGTCCTCTCTTGTAGCAATCTCCCTTCTTTCCTCACAGTTCCTTGTATATCCCAATATGAGAATGGTGTCTGATTTGTTGGGTTCCTGCTTGCAGGCTGTCGATGATTTCCTGAAAGATAAGAAAGAAGTTAATGACCTCAGGTGACAGTGAGTTCTTTAGGGTTACGAAGTATTGGGATCAAAGACGGTTACAACCAGGCCTCAGCCATCCCATACCTAAGCCCTGTTACTAACAGGTCGCAGACTGAACACTGAATGTCTGTAATCTTTCGTTATGGGTATCTAGATAAAATTCTATTTAGTCACAGTTATTACATAATATGTTAAGGGTAATTTGGAATATATATGGAATATA
Source organism: Macrobrachium rosenbergii (assembly GCA_039081455.1). Classification (NCBI taxonomy): domain Eukaryota; kingdom Metazoa; phylum Arthropoda; class Malacostraca; order Decapoda; family Palaemonidae; genus Macrobrachium; species Macrobrachium rosenbergii. The sequence goes on along the minus strand of JANJGK010002271.1, from coordinate 64,302 downwards.
GGATTTTGGCTGAAAGGGAAATTGTGAGTAAAAAGGTTTGAAAGGCGTAACACGAGGAAAAACCTCAAAGTAGTTGCACCATGAAACAATTGTTACGAGAGGGTTAGGGAAAGTAAGAAGGAAGAAAGAGAATGGGAACAGAGGTACACTGAAAGGAATGAAAGGGGTTGCAGCTAGGGGCTGATGGGACGCTGTAGAGAACCTTAAGTAATGCCCACAGTGCACCGTATGTGGTACGCTGATGGCCCTAACCCCGTCATTTACATGAGATTACAATGCAAATACATTAAAAAAAATGTGGCCAAGTTTCCATATGCAAAATACAATAAATAGTTCTGTACCTTCATTATTATCATTATCATCATTGCCACTTGGGTCTGGTTGTAACATTTATACAAGCACATAATCTGGTAAAATTTCCTACCACCAACACTGTCCTTCCTACCCATCTCTATTCGTCTTCAGTACTCAAAAGTCCTGTACTTCCCTAGTGCGCTGAATTTTTCTCAGAAAAGTCATTTACAATACCATTCTTATTAAGCAAATTTGTTACGGTACTTGTCAAAATGCAAACCATTTAATAAAATATACATTAGAACTGATCCATAATTACTGGAAAATATGAGAAAATTAAACTGGTTTTACAGAGCTTCATAATTTCATAATACCAATATCTTTCCTATAAAAGTTATGAAAACTATAAAGAGCTACTTCCCTACCTTATTTTATTATTGCAAATAAACTTACTTTATCAAAATTACTCAACTTTCTAAGAGTATTCTAAGAGCTTTTGGCACTGATATCATCATTCAGAAGATAGACCTCTATTCATATGGAAAAAGCCAACAGGGCCCACTGATTTCCAATTCAAGCTCTGAAAAAATATAGTATTCAATTAAAACAAACTTTTGCTAGCCTAACCTGTCCTTAAATGATTCGACTATGTGATCCACTCACCTGTTCACGTTGTTCTTTTTTCACTATGCAACCCAGCTTACGACAACAAAAACCACAAAACAGACTTACAACCCAACTATCATCGACCTAACCTTCAGAGAGCTCTCTCTGTCTTGCCACCATTTGTTCAACACTCCCGCCCGCATTTGTTTACCTTTTTCTCCCTCCCGCCATTTTCGTCGTATGGCGTCACTTCCTATGACGTCACAACAAGAACATACTTTTTAAACATAAGGAATGCTTTGGTATAAAAACGTCTTATAAAATTAAACGTGCTTTCTTTTCATACATTTTCTAATGTCCATACCACTTCACCAATGCAGAAAATAAAAACAAAATAATGACTAACTTATAAAATTAACATATAATCAAAAACAACTTACAGGAGATAAATATGAAATATAAGCTTCCAATTTCACTGTTAATCTCACTATCTTCATTCTGTCCTAAGCCCAGGCCCAAAACTTCAAATTGCATAATTATAAGTTTCAGTCATACAAACCTCATATCTTTATTGCGGCTTGAACCGAGTAGCCATTCTATCCTGCCCAAATTGAACATGTCACTTCTTCAAGGAGGCACAGTCTATGTTCATCAAACACCTACATTTGTGAAAGACTTCTTGGATCCTCCTCTTCTAAAGCTGTCAGTCATTCCAATCCAGAGGTTGTATGCTGTGGACACCCTAAAATGATGAGAAGAAAGGTTAAATAATGGAAAATCAAGGTCTTCTGGTTACGCAGTGACAAAGTATGGATACAATCAGCTACAGCCTAGCCTAAAGTATCCTAAACACAGCTCTCTGTACAAAGAGGAACACAGATGTAGGCATTTATGAAGGATACCTTTCTCTAATTCCTTTCAATCTCTACAACAGTAACTGTTTTATACAAAAAAATAGTTTGGTCTTCACCATCAATTTCACTACAAACAAAAGCTTTTAAATGCAAATAAATTATTATAATTATCATTATTATTATTATTCCATTGAGACTTGCTCAGAACAGGGATAGGTACCATTATCTGAAGCCAGCCTCTTTCAGGGGAAAAAGGAATACAGTGTGCCATTAAAAAAAGTACCTGGGAGTGGCTAGAACCTTGTTATGACTTTAAAAAATATCCCAAAATCTGAGAAAACTGAAATCAGCGAGAACTTCTGGATATAAGAATAAAAATTAATCATTTAATACTATATAAATGTTGTGAACACGAAAACGTTTTCCTTGTGGTCATATTTATATATATATAATGTATATAATGACTGGCTACTATATATAGCAAACTGGTCAAAATCAAAATATAAGACTTCATTTACAACATTATATCAAAGCTTTCTGCTAAACTTCAACGAAATTAGAATGATTGACTTTCATATACACTAAGAAGGCTATATTCAGATATATTTCAAGAAATATAAAGTGACTCGGGAATGGAATAAAAAATTTAGGCCAAAGGCCAAGCACTGGGACCTACGATGTCATTCAGCGCTGAAAAGGAAATTGAAGGTTTGAAAGGTGTAAAAGAAGGAAAACCTCCCTGTTGCACTATGAAACACTTGTTAGGAGAAGGTGGAAAGTAAGATGGAAGGAAGAGAAATGTGAATGGAGGTACAGTAAAAGGAATGAAAGGGGTTGCAGCAAGGGGCCAAAGGGAGGCAAAGAACCTCAAGTTATGCCTACAGTGCACCGAGTGAGGTTCACTGATGGCACTCCCCCTTTAACCAAGTGGGGATTTTGCACTTTATACTACATTTGTGATTACAAGAGCAAAGTTCCAAGTCACCTTTCTTGAGCTGACCTTCTTGAACCTTGACCTTTTCCTTCACCCTAAACGAGACTTCTCTGGCATAGCTTCGTTTTTGTTACTTCTCCAGCAGAGGTAATTTTGGTGAATGTCTTCTCCAAATAATTATCTCATTCTGCCTGCTTTGTAAGCCACCGGAATACCTCGGATTGGTAGTCATCGTTTCACTCAGAACGTTTCGTAGCAGAAACCTGGAAGGGTAAAATCTCAATGAAAAAACCAAACTCACTCAAATATGAAATGACATAGCCTAAACCTTCCACTAATGAACCAAGATACAGTTTTAACGTGCTTTTTTTCCCATTTTTATGTGGCGTAAGCACAATGCCTTCTTTTGAAGGACTTTGATTTGGCGGTGGGGTAGGCCGTAGCCCCGATCGGCTGCCCTGCCTGACATCGCTTAGACCCCGGTAACGAATGTGTACATGTATTGTACCAAATCCCCAGCTCCCTTTCTCCCAGCAGCGAGGAGAACTGGGCGGGTAGGTCGACAGTTCGAGACGTGTGAGGTGTCTTATGTTTTTAGATGATGTTGGAGTGGCTTTGTTTATGTGTATTAGTCTGTAACACCCAATTGCTCTCAGGAAACCTATCCGTTGATTACATACGTAATCCCGGGGTGTCTACACGGATAGCAAAGTGTCTGCCTTCTCTGACTGGTCGGCTGCGGGGATTGAACCCTCGCCACAGGCCTCTATGAAGTCTGAGGTTACTGCTCTACCAAGCGAGCCATCAAGGCTCCATCTCCTGACCTCTTGCAGTGTAGTAGGAAATATAACACACACCAATTAACACTTTCTTACAAAATTAATTTCTAAAATGGCATCTAACTTTCTTTAAATCTTCAGCTGAAAACCCTTATGGACAGCCTATACAATAAACCCAAGAGGGCTCCAACTTGCACAGAGACACAAGTCATAGGAAAAGGTGACAAGTAAATAAATACGAGGGAACAGAAAATAAAGCCAATACGTACCCCTGAAATTCAGGAGACGTCAGAAGAAGGCAGGAATAAATTTGCCCCTCACTTAAACATTCGGATACCAGAAGTTTTCACAACTGCACTCGGAGGCAAACTATTCCACACTCTCGTTATACTATAGACAAATCTCCTAGCAAACTAGTGAATGGTAACTATACGCTTCAAATGGTAGCCTGGATCATTATTTATATAGGCTCAGCTCAATTCTACAAATTCAACAAATACCAACGCCCACTTGTTTTCCTCAGGAGACATTTGAAATGATGCTACTGCAGCCCCAATTCAAAAGCGCTTTTACTTGCGCTTTCTCAACATTAGTTAATCTTTCTCTGTCTGTTTCTGGGGAAATCAGTCTCCCAAAACCTATTCCCTTCCTTCGACACTTAGGTCTAATTATTATCCACCCCCCGTCTCTCTCTCCGTCAGATGTCATAGAGCAATACGCTTCGTAAAAATTTTTACGTGATATATCTGGAGAGGTAACTGGAAATTGCTTCTAGAATTGAAGGGAAGAGGTGAAACGACCTGCTTTATCGTACCTACGTACTATCAGGGCTCTTGGCTCTCATTGTGACCCAGTGCCTGCTGAACCATATTAGCTTCGACAGTTTTACTGTTACTATTATTACGGTGGACCCCCATATTTGTGGGGCTTAGGTACCACAACCCCCGCGAATACCAAAAATCCCCAGTATATTGGAACCCCTCTAAAAACAAACATTTTTATGACAAAAAATGTATTGAGTCACAAAAATGACATGAAAATAGAGTAATCGGTGAACATTTTTCAACGAAAACATCCGCAAATGACCGAACTTTCCACGACTTACTGAAAAAATGCGTCGCAGAAAAATCAGCAAATAACTGAATCCGCAATTGCTGAACCGCGAATAAGCAGGGGTCACCGTATTTATTATTATTTCAGCAGCTGAAACCTATTCACATGGAACAAGCACACCAAAGAGGCCACTGACTCGAAGTTCAAGCTTCCAAAGAACGTTGGTTTCAACCTCCCACTGCAGCAGACCCAACACTGCACCAGTAACTGATCATGAAACAGAGAGCCACTGAATTTTCATCACCCTGGGGGAGACGCGAACCCGCAACATTATTGTTATTATCATTAATCTTCAGGTCTCTTCCGAGTTAGCTTCTGCACAGAACGAGTATCTGGCTTAGCCTTTTTCTCTGGAGAAAATTGCAGTTCTATAACAGCTATTGAGAACCATTCATTGCAAGTCTCCTAACAGAAAACTCATCAGTTGGGATCTGGAAAGGAGCATTAATACTCTCTCTCTCTCTCTATCTCTCAAACACCCATACATGCATACACACAATTTTCAGGGTCTATTACAAGGCCAAAATGCCTCTATTACACAAATCTTGTGATTCTCCCTCTCTCTCTCTCAATGAATTCTGCTATTAATGCTGTACCCAGGTAGTGCTGTCAGTGCACCTCAAGCAGTCCACTGTAGACATTGCTTAAGGGCCTTGGCAGCATCCCTTCGGCCCCCGAGCTGCAACCCCTTTCATTCCTTTTACTGTACCTCCATACATATGCTCTTTCTTCCATCTGACCTTCCACCCTCTCTAACAGTTGTTTCACAATGCAACTGTGAGGTTTGCCCCCTGTTACACCTTTTATACCTCCTCACTGTCAATTTCCATTTAAGCGCCAAATGACCTCGGGTCCCAGCGCTTGGCCCTTGGCCTAAATTCTATATTGTATTCTGTTCCGATGTCAATACTATCACACAAATCAGTATCGCCATCAACTGTTCCCTTCACGTACCTCATTGGGATCAGCCTACGAGAGATTGCAAAGTGACCCTAACTCACTCAGGAGCATCAGTTTCTTCCTCATCCACTCCACACTTCTAGGACAATGGTTCCGGCCTCCCTCCTTGACGACAGATGTTTCCTTGGCAGGTGTCGTTTCTAGTGAACTGTCGCAGCAATGATTCGTCCGCCTGCAACACAATGGTTTATAATGATTTTGGTGAATGGATGTTTGATATTTAGGGCAAAAGCCCAGGCACTGGGGCCAAGAAGGACATTCAGCACCGTAATGGAGAGAAAATAGATTATATAGATTATGTTAGAGTTATGAATTCACGAAGGAAATGATTAATAAATAAAATGAAGTGATGTGACCAATAAATAAGGGTATGAAGTTTCATGAATGATGTGATATATACATAAAAAATTTAATGTCATTGAAATTCTACGTGATGTAATAAATATATTAAATTAAATGTCATTAAAAATTTTAATACACTTTAAAAAAGAGATGATAGCAGAAATATCTGCTTCATCTCCCAAAATATCAGACAAGAATTTACCCTGAAAATACCTCTCTCTTTGGTTAAAATATCTGGGGCAGACCACCAGAATGTGCTCCACTGTTAGTGTCTCGTCACAGTAAGCACACTCTGGAGGGCTGCTAACATCCTTTTACTGATGTACTGAGAAAACATTCAAACAATTTCCCAAACGGTAAATCACTGACAATGCTATATATCAAAGTCATTCTAAATTCTAAAATTAACTCTGATAGCCTCATGGTTCTAACTATGTCCTGTCAGATAATTTTCCCAAGTATTTTTTTGTCTGCCGCACCTGAAGACAAATTGAGGACGATTCCTTACCTCATTCCTACATCTGATGAGGAATAACGTCCACAATCTTAGCATCTGATTATACAAATATGCTGTTACTGTAATATCATGCCATACTGATTTAAACAATCTTAAATTATTAACTTGACTACTGTTTCAAGACAATGAGAGACCAAGTGAGCTTACTGTGACTTATCTTAGAAGTTATTCCCTTTAATTTCATCCACTTCCATCTTTGTTCGGCAACGATGTTTGCTGAAACAGATAGACCCAGTTTTCATCTTGCAATCCAGCTGGTAGCCTAACCTCAAGAAAAGAATCTGAAACCCTACAAAGGCTATCATCAATATTCAAGAAAATTGTCTGCTTGGTGTAGCCAGTATCAGAAAACTAATTATAGCATTGCAGATTGCCTCTCAAGCAGAAACACCATCAGTTGTATACCCCAAAACAGTCATGAACTTCAATAAGATAAAAAGTTTTCACGTCACTTAATATCATACGACAATAAATTCCGTCAAGGCCACAGGAATATAAACCAGAGCTTTTCATAAATGGAGTTACCAGATGCATCGCGAACGTCGGCTTTGCACTGACAAAACAAACGACAATCGCAGGTATGCCTGGGGCATCTGCCCTGACCTGTCAGCCTATTTCAGCTATTGTTTTTCTAGCCATGATTATGGTTACATATGCAATGGCTTTTTCGTGTGATTCCTTTGTGCTTTTTTTAATACTCCTATTCAATTATGATTAGTGTTTGGCCACAGCTCTGTTACGTGTTCCCCCCCCCCTGTGGAAAATGTTAAGCAATTTCTTTCAAAAGAAGCTGAGGGCCATTCTCCGCTTATGTTTTTGGGCATTCAAAGTCCCCAAATCATGTTTTAAAAAGCGAACCAACTTATCAAATATCACGATATCACCCACCCAATATAAAAATGTCTTTACGGCAGCTGGTCTTAGCCAGCAAGACATTGCAAGACACTAAATCTACTTTGTCTTAGGCAGACATTAATATCACAGCCCTTCCTGTACAGTGCCATCTGTCGTGACAATTTACCTCCATAAATGGGACACCGCACAATAGCTGTATAGCAATCTGAACTACAGACAATAGTTGTGCAGCATTCTGAACTATGGACAATAATTGTACAGCATTCTGAACTACAGACGATAGTTGTACACCATTTTGAACTATGGAAAATAGCTGTACAACATTCTGAGCTATGGACAACAGTCACACAGCGTTCTGAACTATGGACAATAGTTGTACAGCAATTTGAACTATGGACAATAACTGTACAGCATTCTGAACTACAGGTAATAACTGTACAGCATTGTAACCTACACGATGTCCCTGACCTACTAGACAGACAGAATTTTATCTTTTCATTAATTCCTGATATCAATACATGCCTCACTCTTATATGACTACTAACAATTCCTCATTATCACTCGCAATACCTATTTATCCAAACAGTTACTGTGCTTGCACCTAACATGTGAAATCCAGCAAAAATAACTTAACATACTTTTCTTCAGCCAGAGATCTGTCTGATAAATTAATGTACTTTATTACAGCCTGCATGTAAAAGGTGACAACATATTGCATCCAGATTTCCATGGGAGTGGGTCACATCCTATGAGAGGGCATGAAGTTCACTCACCCTCTTTGTCAATGCCAGTGCCAACATGAACACTTATTTTAGGGTCAAGACTCGGTCTGAGGCCCTTCTGAGTACTTCAAAGGGCGCTTTCCTCAGTGAAGCTAGGGCCTTGGTGGCGCTCCAACTTGGGGGTTTCAATTCTCAAGGAGAGCAACTCTTCTCGAAGTTTCTAACCATGTCCGACAACTCCTGTAGCATTGGCAGGTCTATGCCTCCAGGTCTGAATACCTTGGAGAGGGCAGCCCTATAGCCTTTAACTGCTGACACGGAAAGACGCTCCTTCTGACGCGGGAAAGGGAGGAAATCCACCACATCCTTCACGACTGCGTTGAGGGGTTGGAGGCCCCTTTCACTGCACCAACAAGAGAGGACCTTCCATTTTCCCCTGGTACAGCCTGAGGGAGGAGGTTCTGAGGGGGATGGCAATGACTGCAGCAACGTCTCCTGAAAGGCCCTTCTTTCTAAGGAGTTGCTGGATGGCCTCCGTCCGTGAAGCTGGAGGGAGGTCACTGCCTGATGCAACCAGCTGTTGTGCTCTTGTTTCAGCAGGGCGGGGGTGGGGGGCAACTGTCTCGGTATGTCTGCCAGCAGGTGGAGGTGGTCTGCATACTCCATGACAGTCATCTTCAAGATCAAAAATAATGCTTATGTATGACTTAATTAATAAAAGAAAGTACGGAACATTTCAGTGTTATTTCAGCACAGTTTCATGGGACAATGTGCTGAAAATGTGTTGAAATATGAGAGAGTTTGGTACATCTTCCTTTTATTTTTCCTGTGGCCTTAACTGAAGATAAAAATGCATTTCCTACGATGAAATTTTAATCAACTGCATAAACAGAGACCACACTTCAACAACATTCTTTACAAATAATTGAAAAGCAACTGTTTCAGATTTTTATAAACCTGAATGCACCAAGGTTTAGGGTAAAGTATTTTTACGTTTTAAAAAATGAAAAATTTAAGTCCCGGTCATTTCCATTGCTGGATGCTGGACATACAATTCTGCTGTGATGCTGCACTGCTAATATTACAACGTAAATAGTTTTTCACTACTAGGCCAACCCTACCAGCATCTGTTAGTATACAAAAGCCATGGCTTTGAATTTAATATAAACCCTGGCAGTAGTTTTAAACCAGTATAATCTTACAACTGGTATAACCAAACTGGTGCAGTACAAAAACAGTAAAACTTTATGTGAAATACAAAACCTGATTTTGTTACGAGTTTATTTGGAGGCTAAATAATTTTTCTTGCTTTACAGCACGTGCAAATAAAAATTCAAGAGCATTCTGGTTTACTCCTAATTCAGTACTTCAAACCCTAGGCTGCGTCATCACCGGCAGCTCCGAGATTTCAGACCCTAAGCCAAAGACCATTGGCTTTGAGACTTACATCATTATGTCATGCTAACGCTAGCCTAAGGTATTCATTCCTTAACTGCCTCATTATCAAATGATTAAATAATTACAGATAAAATGAGCTATAACTCCCCAACCAGAAGCCCTAGAGTGTCGACCTTTCCTCCAAACTTACTCATTTCTTACCCCTGAAGCCTGTTACTATGACTCTTCTCAATTATTCAATTAAAATTTTCATTAAATCAACATACATAGAAATACAACAGCGTCATGAAACTGGAAGCCATTACAAGGTTCAATGACTTTGAAAACTACGGGGTCAGGGGAGAAGGGGGGTGGCTCGCAGCCCCCTACTCTAGGGTGTGATATGTTGCCTAAATTGAGTTCAGCTAGGCAAACGATTTTGGGTAAGGCTATACCCATAACAACCCTACTAGTTTAATGTGCAGTTCAGGTCACCCTAAAATAACTTTTCTCATTAAATACCCCCCTGGGCCAAAGACCTTAGGTACACTTTGGGTACTGCCATGCAAACAAGGTTATGAGCACCCTAATCAGTCTTTCTTACAGGTAATCATACAATTAAAGCTTTGAAATAACTCAAATGCCCCATTAAAAGAGGCTTGTCTTACATACCATACAATTACTTGAAAATCTTCGATACCTTGCTCTGGCCTGGTAGGTTTCTATAGGCAACTACCCAAAGGCTCCTTTGTTATTCAGAGATCACAAGAAGCCATTTTCAAAGAGATATAGCCTTCTTAATTTGACCTTTGGTATTTCTAGGCAAGAGCTCTGCATGGAATATTACCTTGGCAATTGATTTTTCCTATACTTTAAGTGTTGGCGATGAAGGAGGTGGTGTTGTTTATTGTTGGTCAATTATCACTAACCTCACATCTACCCAACTCGGTTGGGGACCTTTGGGGGGTAATTTTTTGGAAGACTCCAGCCAGCCACTTCGAAAGACTCCAGGCAGCCATTTTTGCATGGAAAACCATTTTGGGTTTTTCATGTAAAAATGGCTAGGAAATGATAGGGCATTAAAAGAACCTAAAAATACCAACCTACTGTACCCTAGGGGTGTTTACTGGTTACAATTTTGCCGTATTAGCTATGGACGGGGGTGGGGGGCCAGTACTGCTCTAATTAATTTATAAGTTGTGATCTGATTAATTAGTTTTGGTATTTCTAAGTACTGTAATAGATACACGGCGGGTATTTAGCGAGAAATGGCAGTTTCTTATAGTATTTTGGTTGCTAATTTACAATTTAACGTTATTTTTGGGGGGTCGGCTGTAATCAACCCCTGAAGTCCATCCAACAAGGGGTTTCCATAAGCGATCTTCTCAAGACAGAGCACGGCTATGTCTGTTTCGAACGGTTCATATCCCGTCCGACAAGTGCAATACCTGGGAAACTGGTTTTTTTCTACACTTTTAGGGCTTCTGACACTGACGGTGCATTGGTTTGTTGTCGGCCAAATGGAATGTCCCTTCGCCGTGTTTAGTACTGGCCCCAGGGGGGGAGGGGTTACCTATACGTTAACAAGTTATTGCACTTGCCGGATGGGATATGAACAGTTCGAAACAGATGTAGCCGCGCTCTGTCTTGTGAAGATCGCGTATGGAAACCCCTTGTTGGATGGACTTCAGGGGTTAATTACAGCCGATGCCCCAAAAATAACGTTAAATTGTAAATTAGCAACCAAAATACTATAAGAAACTGCCACTTCTCGATAAATAACCGCAGTGTATCTATTACTTAGATCTACCTTATTTTTCTCTGTTATTAAGCATTTGCGAAGGTCATGTATTGAGAAGAAATTTCTCCTTTTGATGTGTTTACCCAAGAAAAATATAAATGATAAAGTTGGAGGTGGTTGGAGTCTTCAAAAAATAACCCCTGTGGGAACGCAGGGTTTTGAGTGGGGGGAAATCGTTGGGAGAAAGACGGTATTGCCATGTTTTCGTCATGGAATGGTTCTGCGCATGCCCAAGTCATTAGGGAGCCATATGTTCACGAAGGGATTGGCTAAGGAAACCCGTTATAAAAGGGACTAGGTAGAACTAAGTTACAGGTACACGGTGGGTATTTAGCGAGAAATGACAGTTTCTTATAGTATTTTGGATGCTTATTAACAATTTAACGTTAATTTTTGGCGGTCAGCTGTAATTAACTTACAATTTACCTTTGAACTCTACCCTACGGTAAGGGGGACCCCGATAGGAATCGGGGGTTTCCAAACGCGATCTTCACGAGACAGAGCACCGGTACATCTGTTTCGAACGGTTCATATCCCGTCTGGCAAGTGCAATAACTTGTTAACGTATGGGTAACTCACCCCCTCTGGCCAGTACTAAACACGGCGAAGGGACATTCCATTTGGCCAACAACAAACAAATGCACCGCCAGTGTCAGAAGCCCTAAAAGCATTGAAAAAACCAGTTTCCAAGGTACTGCACTTGCCGGACGGGATATGAACCGTTCGAAACAGACGTTTATACCCGTGCTCTGTCTTGTGAAGATCGCATTAGGAAACCCCTTGTTGGATGTACCTCAGGGGACAATTACAGGTTAATTACAGCCGACCGCCAAAAAATAACGTTGAATTGTAAATAAGCAACCAAAATACTATAAGAAACTGCCATTTCTCGCTAAATACCAGCGGTGTCTCTATTACTTAGAAGTACCAGGGACTATACTAACCTAACGCACCCTAACCTGGCAGGCCGTGTTACTTAGTCTGCCCAACCCCCCCTTGATCCCCCGGGGCGAAGGAAACTCCGCTTTTCACCAAAAGTTCCCCTATGACACTGCGTATGCACAATAGCATTCCAGGATGGCCAGCATACAACTTCTGAGGTTGATTACGTGTTAATTAGGCTACAGTCAATTACGTGTTAATTAGGCTACAGTCAATTACGTGTTAATTAGGCTACATACAGTCAATTACGTGTTAATTAGGCTACATACAGTCAATTACGTGTTAATTAGGCTACAGTCAATTACGTGTTAATTAGGCTACATACAGTCAATTACGTGTTAATTAGGCTACAGTCAATTACGTAATAATCAGGCTACAGTCAATCACGTGTTAATTAGGCTACATACAGTCAATTACATGTTAATTAGGCTACAGTCAATTACGTAATAATCAGGCTACAGTCAATTACGTGTTAATTAGGCTACAGTCAATTACGTAATAATCAGGCTACAGTCAATTACGTGTTAATTAGGCTACAGTCAATTACGTAATAATCAGGCTACAGTCAATTACGTGTTAATTAGGCTACAGTCAATTACGTAATAATCAGGCTACAGTCAATTACGTGATAATCAGGCTACAGTCAATTCCGTGTTAATTAGGCTACAGTCAATTACGTAATAATCAGGCTACAGTCAATTACGTAATAATCAGGCTACAGTCAATTACGTAATAATCAGGCTACAGTCAATTACGTAATAATCAGGCTACAGTCAATTACGTGTTAATTAGGTTACAGTCAAGACAAAAAAATACTTTAGGAAAAATCAATTTCCAAAGTAATACCCCATCAGGAGCTACTGCTTCGTTCCCTTGCCTTTGATCACTGTTAATTAACCAAAACTAATTCATTAATAGCAATTAACGTGTAATTATCTAATTTATTAATATTAATTAACATATGTAATTATCTACGTAACGACAGGTGTGTGCAGGCTGTGACGTCATCGGCAACGACAAGATTTCAAGTATTACGTCAATATGCCGCGTTAATTCCACTAAATTACGTTATTAATTCCTTAATAACATTAAATAAGGGCAATTACGAAGATACACAAAAATAATTAAATATTTACCGCGATGACCGAGCTCAAATAAGCTACGATATCACACCATGTTTGGCAGCCGTCCTTTCCAGCCTTAAATTACGCTTTAAAATCCTCAAATTACCTTTAAAAGTAATTAATTAAATGAGTTATAATTCATATATTAATGATGTCGTCTTACCTGAAATTTCATAGTTGATTGGGATAAGAGCCACAATAATTCACCAAATGTCAAAGAGCGTTTGACAGCTCGAGCCGGCAGCAGCTGTCTTGGAAAAACAATGCAGATGCCAGATGTTTTAGACTCGTATTTTATTAAGGTCACGAGCTTATATTTGCGCCAGAGCTGTCATGCAAGCACTCATTTCATATATTAAGCATTAATATACATGTTGGATGTATTAAAATGCCTTTATGTATCATTAATTCATATATATAACAGGCTTCAATGGCATCTTAAATGGCTCTTGGCAACTGTACATGGAGCATACCGCTTTTGATTCTTCTCAAAATTAATAAAATATACTCGGAAATATACTCGTACTGGTAAATAAATGTATAAAAATAATTCAAAAATAATAAAACAAATATATAAACACGTATGGGCTGTGAATTTTGCATAAATTTGTATGAAATTCTTTTACGAAAGATGTAATACATAACGAAACCGATGACGTCATACAACCGAGTCTCATATGGTGCTCTGGGGGGAAATAATAGTAAAAATGCAAAGTTTTGGTGTTAAAGTAATAATTTCTATGAAAGAGAGAGAGAGAGAGAGAGAGAGAGAGAGAGAGAGAGAGAGAGAGAGAGAGAGAGAGAGAGAGAGAGAGAGAGAGAGAGAGAGAGCTATCCATATCTATACTCCCCTGTCTTGCTAAAACAAAGAAAAAAGTTAGATAAATATCTTTAGGTTTTAGTTACGATGGTAAAAAAAGTGGTAGATTATATAATCCTATATAAATCCTATGTTATAAACATGGAAAAATCCAGTACCCCATTAGCATCTAAAATAAAAACTAAGATAAATTTTAATAAGGTTTCAAATTCCAACATGCAAATCCATATACTGAAAACACGTATCAATTTTTGTCTTAGGAAGTTTATAAGACATTACCACTCCACATTATATTTTAAAAATCCTTCTTTTTATTTATTTTTGCTCATCCTGACCTAAGAGTTCACAAGGACACGAATCTTTGACAATTTCTCACAATATCTGACATTAGCAGCTATATAGGCCAAATCGCTCCCAAAACAAGAATATTCACAGTCCAGAAGATTGATGAGCAAGGGAACCATTTCAAAAGCTTCAACTGACAACTACTACTACTACTGTTATCTCGAATTGTTGCGTTCTTTACATCAGCTCCATATAGATGACGTTCGGTACATATTAACGACAACTTTTCTTTTTCAATATAGAACACTTTCACGGATATTCTAGGTACGATACAATGTCTTATATAACTATTAGAGTGACGTCTTTTTTTTAAAACTTGAATGGCACTGGTTTGGTTTTACATAAGACTAAGGGGCTCTTGGATTTCAAATTTGGCTTAAATTAGAACGTGGGCCTAAAGAAAGCGGCTCTTGGAAAACTACTCATCATTAGTTTTTCTGTGTTGTTATAATACCAGTTGATTTATATACACACACATATATATATATATGTATATATATATATTATATATATATATATATATATATATATATATATATATATATATATATATATATATATAAACTACTCCAAAACAGAAAATTTCCATTATACCTTAAGACCTATATGTTTATAAATAATAAAGGGCCACCAAATTCAATGGCATCCATTTGCCTCAATGATTTTTCTAAATCTGGATTCATGACAGCACAGGCTCTTGCCTGACAAAATATTATATTAATAACCACATTAATAATAGGAAGACTTCACAGTCAATGGTATACCAGAATGATCTGGTCTGCAGTTGTAACAGTTACATTCTGTTATTAATGGATCCCTTCAGTAGAAGTGAAATACGAAATTTGATTCATCTGACGTATGTTCACCGAATGATTGTTTTAATTAGAGATACAACTATGACATTTGTGGTGGACTTCAAAACTGCATTTTTTGATCAGCACACCTCTCCAACATTTCAGAATGGACACTAAGCCTCTCTGTATGTCATTTAAAGGTATGCTTTCATATTACCTAGAAATGGAATTAAATATAAAATTTTGGCCAAAAGCCAAGTGATGGGACTTATGAGGTCCTTCATTGATGAAAGAGAAATTGAGAATTAAAAGGTCTTAAAGATGTAACAGGAGGAAAACCTCAAAGCAGTTGTGCTCTGAAGCAATTGTTGGGCGCGGGCTGAGGGAAGTAATTTGGAAGGAAGAGATTAAAAGTGGAGTTACAGTAAAAGGAACGAAAAGGGTTGTTGCAAGGGGCCAATGGGACCCCCAAAAGAACCTTACTTAATGCCTACAGTGTACTGTGTGAGGTGCACTGACGACACTATTCCCCAATTGGGTAAACCATTGCAGTCATGACTATTTCTGGGTTGTTGTCATACCATCATACTCGGATAACATAACCCGAGTAAATGAAAATCAAAATTGTAACGCTTATTTGAAGGGCTGCAACAGGAGGAGATTGCCATGAAACCTTGGCCTGTTGCTTGTAATGTTTGGCTTTCTGTTCCCTCATATCTAAATCAGGCAGTCCACAGGTTATGGTGTTCCGACTTTTCGGGGCTTGGTTCATGGCACCATTAACCTGATTTTACAGTGCTGGAAGCACCATTTATTCCCTTTATCATTATGACATCCCAGTTTACGGCGTTTTTCGGGTTACAGCGTGTCGCCGGGAATGGAAGCCCTGCCATAAACTGGGGACTGCCTCTATTTCTAACATTCACCTTTAACTTGTCCCTCTCTATAGGCTTTTTCCCCTTTGGAGCCCATACAGACAGTCAACAGACTGTCTGTATGGGCTTTCAGCTGAATATTTAAAGAAAGGAAAAGAAAGAATCAAGACACTGCAGCATTTTGCAGTTTATCTCACCCTTGACAAGACCTTACAAAGACCCTGGCTCCAGCCTGAAGTGTATAGTTGCTTTTCGAAACTCTGATCAAGCCTTGCTGTGATGGGGCCTCACCACAACTCAAAAGAGCAGTGATGGTCGTTGAAATCAAGTCTTTCAAGGCGTTGGAGCAAAAAGACACAACACACCTCAGTGGCATCCTTCCAAGGCGAAGAAAAGCGTATTGGAAATGGCACCACTAAACAAAACCAACATTGACCTCTATAACCCGTTTAGAGATGAAGCATCCAAGAGTCTTCTGAATATTGAGAGACAGAACTACTTTAAAAGAACTGATATGTACAGTACTTGGTTTCTGCAATGCAACAGAGAAAACCAACAAGTTAAATATTTAAAAGATATAAATGGTAAAACTCAGAGTATTTTCTGGAGTTAATAAAAAAAGACAAGTAATTTTCCAGCACAAAATTTGAAGTTGCTCCTCCAAGTGGGAATGGGCAAATGATGAGAATTTCAAAGACGTCTTTATTTGTGTGATTGTTGTTATTGGAGAAAGGGTCTCTTAACCTGTACCTTGTTCTGCAACATCTATAGTCACCCAGTACCCACTTCCAAACTGTGATGATTCACTTGTGAAGAATAACTGAAATTTCCAAGCAGAAATAATGAAACAGCTAGAATGACCTCTGAGTTGTATTCCAGTTTACGATGGAGGTCTCCTTATCTACTATGTTCTTACACAATGGCAAATCTTGCGGCTGACTCACACAAACCCCACACCCAGTATTATGTTTTCAGGGGACACTGAGGTTCACGTCTGCTTGGAAAAACATGCCAGGTATTCAACCATGGATTGCTAGACCGTGCATTGCTGCCTCCTTGCTGAATGACCCTACAGATGAAAATTCACTGTGCTGTGGACAATACTATATAACTGCCACGACAATAAGGAAACTTGCACTATGTAATTTTTAGTCAAAAGACAGTGAGGGAATACTGCAACCAGCCTTATTCAAGGCCTAGACCTTAGACTCTCTCTTCAAGGGCTTAGTGGGAAAGGAGACTGTGTCATCAGTTAAGGCTGGAGTAATTCAGCCGTAACCGTGAAACGCTAAGCGACAGCAAAATCTATGCATTATGAAGAAATACGTGGCAAGAAGCTGATCATTTCAGCCTAATCCTTACTCTTAAAACGAGAAAAATCATAGTTTGGTTGTAGACATCACTCTGGATGCATGGGTGGACGTGAGACACTGGTATACAAGAATACTAGTTCCCTTTTAGCCATGCAGGGACCTAATTTAAACTGCTTATGAAAAAATAAATGGAGACAATAGAGAGGTATAGCTGATCAATATTTTCATGGGTGTAATGATGCAAGAAATTAGTGAAAGGACCTGACCTGACTTAGAGCACAGTGCCTTGACCTGGCCAAGGGGGATTTGCTGCCCCCCCCCCCCCCCCCCCCCCCCCCGCCTTCATCGAGCACATGGCCAGGCCCTTGTGGTATTTCACCTACCTCTACCGTTGGCTGCAATTGGAATGAAAGGTAGCCTACGCTATCACCCAGTGAACGAAAAATTGTTTACAGAAGAATAATAATAATAATAATAATAATAATAATAATAATAATAATAATAATAATAATAATAATAATAATAATAATAATAATAATAGACTTATCAGTTCAATTTAAACTTGGGTAGGGCCAACTCTCAAGCCAACTTGTCTGCGTAACCTCTTATCTCTCGTTTCTTTCCCATTAAATAAATTTACTTCACGTCTAATAATTCCTCCATACATATATTATAATTTCGTAAACAAACCCCACTTACTTTTCGGTTTCTTGAGAGTTTAGGGTCAATTATTTTATTCAGTTTGTTACCAAACGATAAGGTTCGCGGTTCGCTGTTTTAAGTTTTGTTTACAAACTTCTCTACCTCTTCTTCTTCTTGAGATTATGACGCGTGAAGTGAAGTCACTCACGGATGGGAAAAGGGAATGATGTTTGAGTGATTGTGAGTTACATTACTATCACTATTAACTATCAACCAACCTATGGAAAATGGTATTACAGAATAGAGAAAGGTTGACAAAAAAAGATTTCAAATGGAATCTGAAGAACTGCATGAGGAAGTGGGCGAGGAAGCTGATTGAGTCCACGGTAAAAGTGACAGCTATTAGGCGATTGAATGGACTGTAAAATGATGCAAAAACAAGTAAAAGGAATGAAGATTGATTGATTGTGAGTCATCTGGCATTACTGTTACTATTAACTATCCTATGCAAAAAAAAAAAGATATTACAGAACAGAGCAAAGTCAACAAAGGAGAACTCAAATGGAATATAAAGAACTGCATGAGAAAATGACGAAGAACATTAGTGACTTGGAAGGCGAAAGTGACGTTCATTAGGGATTTGAGTAGACGAAGAAGGGTGTAAACATTTGCAGACAGAAGGAGAGAAAAAAAAAAAGACTACAGAGAATGATATAAAATCTATATGCCATATACAGGGTATCAAAACATTGAACCTACAAGGGCATCAATACCCGCTTTTTTATATTCTCTGCTGACGAAGAAGGAACCGAGTTTCCTTAAATCAAAATAAATCAGACAAATAAAAATGGTTCATGGCCTTATAATGAAGAATAACACCACCCGCGTTTAAGGAATTTCAGTTGGGTACCTTTGGAAAACGAAGAAAAGAAGATAAAATATGGGGATGAGACGTCAGAATTGGACGCAGTGGTGCAGCTGGCATTCCGTCAGTTGGGGGGACCCTAGGTGGGGCCAAGATATTTTTTGGGGGCCAAAGAAAATGACACAAAACTAATGTACCAATTCTATTAAGTGGTGGCCCAAGGTAGAGGGTTAATAATACAGCTGGGTAACCGTTGGCTTTAATGGTTATATCTTGCTGCTGCCAAAATTGGCGGGCTTCCTCCCAGCCACAACCACCCACCATCCACCAGAGACAAGCAGAGCTTCAGCATGCGCAATATCCTACACAAGGTTGATAAAGAACAGTTCCTTCCCCAAAGATAAGACATAAAACTAAACAATAACCATCAAGAAAAACCCATCATGAACAAAAAATAAATCTTCACAAATTCAGTCTGTCAGGGGGCTTGACAACTGTGCTTGATCGCCATAAAACTGGAGTACGAGGTGCACAGGATTCATCTCTCTCATTCTTTTGAACAGTACACGGTACATCATTATCAGAAGATTCTACACAACCTTCAGAGACTGCAGGTAGATTACAACTGTTACAAGATTCATATACACTACTCGAAGAAACAACATGTGAGAAAGAATCCTTAGTTGGATTAACAAGGTTACTAGTAAATCTAGGCATTAATTGGTCAAGGTGTCTCTTCCAGAAAATATTTCCAAAATTATGAACTTGCAGAAGATAATTTCTTACTCCTAAAACTTCTGAAATGTTTCTTTCAACCCAGGGCTCTCCTTTTTCAAAAAATTTGAGAACACTGCATCCACAACATTATACTTAGGAGTTTCCTGAGAGAACAATATCTTTGACAAAACTTCAAAATCTCCATTTCTTTTAGAATGGATCTTAACTGATTCAATGGTTGTTTTAAAGGAACAACCAAACAATAGTTCAGCAGATGACTTTCCAGTACTAGATGTGAACTTTTTCTACAATTGTAGTACAAGAATCTACAAAGCTCAGTGTTTAAAGATTCACTCTTAAACTTCTTCAGGCATTCTTTACGAGATCTCACAGCTCGCTCAGCTAATCCATTTGATGAAGGGTTAAATGGTGAAGGAGTTATAATAAGACTTACACCATTTTTCTTACAAAAAGCTTCAATCTCTTCAGAAACAAAATATGGTGCGTTATCTGATGCAATTTCGTCTGGAATACCAAAATTAGAAAAGGTTTTCCTAAGCAACTCAATAGTAACAATTGATGTGGTTGAAGAAGTAACACGGACATCCATGAACTTAGAAAATGCATCTATAATCAAAAGAAAATACTTATTATCCGCAGGTCCAGCATAATCTATGTGTAATCTAGACCACGCTTTACCAGGTGACGGCCAAGAGAGAACAGGAGCTTGGTAATTAGTATAACAAATATGACAACTCTTTGTAACCTCTGCAATATCTTGATCAACCTTAGGCCACC
The DNA here is from genome assembly GCA_039081455.1 of Macrobrachium rosenbergii. Lineage (NCBI taxonomy): Eukaryota > Metazoa > Arthropoda > Malacostraca > Decapoda > Palaemonidae > Macrobrachium > Macrobrachium rosenbergii. The sequence continues at coordinate 43,913 of JANJGK010002271.1, read as the reverse complement.
AAACCCAACTCCTAGCTTTTGCTTTCATGACATTTATACCATTATGACAACTATGTGAGTGATCCAACACTTTACACTTCAATAGAGTGGGTATGACAATTCTGTTTCCAGACAGTACTACATCATCATATAAACTAAGATCAGTTTTCATGGAGCCATAATCAGACAATCTTGAATCCCCTTTAGACCAACCAAACTTAATACACTGAATGATTTGATTTAAAACTTCATCCCTTCTAGTACATTTCTGTGTAACCTCAAAAGAAATATCATCAAAATCTACTGTTTCAACCAGCTTAATATATTCAACAGGGCTATGAAACTCAGTATCATAATTAGTGGGCAAACTACTAAGTGCATCTGCCACAACATTCTCTCTACCTGCCTTATATACGACAAGGTCAAAATCATACTGGCTGAGACAACAGTACACTAAAGACCAATGACGAATACAGTACGTGCACTGGCAGATTTAATTTTCATTAAGCTGATGTGCATAGTTAAATATTATGAAGTTTTGACATAGCATTCAGATTTGAAGTTGTGCTTTTCAGCATAGGATAGTTCTTAGAATCTGGAGTGAAGATTGGCAGCAGTTTTCATTAGCCGTGTTTTGGTTACTTTATGCATGTTTGATTTCAGTCAAGATGTAGATGACATAAACACATTTACAATAGTATATTTTGTATTCAGAAAATAAAGTTTTAATCTATTAAAAAAGTGTCTTATTCCACAGGCCATCACACTCTGAGTGCCAGCAACCTTGGCATTAGGCATAGGGCCTAGGCCTCAACAGAAAGACCCCAGTACTTGAGGACCTGCTCTTTGATGGAAAATCACATCTAGGCCTTGGGTCCTAGCCTTTGGCTTAACAAAGTATCAGTACCTTCCTCCCTCTTCCTCAATAGTGTTCCATCTGATTTCATATTTCATGAGCTTTCTTCTAATTTGCTGTCCAAACCTATCTTGCCACTACCTCTTCATTCAACATCAGGGTTTACTCTGTTTGTCTGTCTTGCTGTTCAGCCCTCCTCATTCTCTTTTTACTCTCTTGATATATCAAGAAGGGATACTACTGCTGTGACTGGAATTCATTTTTTAGGCCAGTAGTGGGAATGATGGCAGTCTATTTAACTACCAAATATTGTTTGCACCTGAGAGGTGCCAATCTAACTTGTTAATATAGTGTAATTTGTCTTGCCTTAGGCAGGTGTTTTGTTCCAGTACCATCTGTATAAAGAAAAAATCGTAGATTCAGATTCCATGCATAAAATAGAATGTCAAATAATGTATGGACTATATAAGATGTTTGCACAAATGAGGCGTATTGCACAGTAGGCTCTGTAATTCATCTTGAAATGACTTTTAGCAGACAAAAAAAATCCTCTATGGGAGATTGCACTGCTGAAGTCACATCGCATCACCATGGAATGTGTAATGGGCAAGAGGGCTTTCAAATCGGGAAAATATAAGATTCCTTGATTTAAACCTAAATAAGTCGCTTTACTCGATTTCTTTTTCCCATTATTTTATTTTTTCTTATTTTATAAGCTTTCCTCCATCATGCTTTACAACTTCTGTGACTGCTACATCCAAGCACTGATAATAAACACCATTTGACGTATGTAGCATCAACATTCCAAATTTGTCAAAATTTTCTTCTTAGAAAAGTACAGTGCTGTAAAGGAATCGTGGTCGGGAAGGTGTTTGCATTGAAAACTAATTTTGAGAGTTGTGGGTGATGGCAGCCACTCAGAAGAGAAAGTGGACTGCTTTGACAGAAACATTATCAGAGGGGGGTCCATCTGAATTCAGGGGGAGCTAATTCTTGGGTTATGACTCTTGGCTACTATAGTCTGGGAGTTCATCATTACAGGTATAAGGAGTATGACTCCATGTTTACATGGTCCCACTCCTAACAGGAGGGTTTAGCTTACATCTTTGCCTCTCTATTAGTTTTGCTGCCATACTAATGGAGTGGATTACTGGGGAAGTTGAGTCTTGAGTCATTCATGGAGAATGGGAATTTCTTGAACAACTAATGACACTCCATTATTCATAAGCAGTTATGTAAGTTTCCTATCATATGCGTGGCTACTTTAGAAAAGGGAATCTTCCTCTCTCTGGTCCACTGGTCCACATTCTTCAGGTGACTCTAACCCTGGCTCAGCCCAAGCATGAATATGGACTCTCTTATTGACTTCTTTAAAATCTGGTAACCGGGATATCAAAGTGATAAAATTACTGGCGGTGCAAATGAAAGTGTGTGTGTACTGTATTGCAAATGCATCCCAAGTTTTATTTGAAATACAGTATGTATTACTTTTTACAGTACTTAGTTTGATTAATTTTTTATTTACTATTTTGTTAGTTACTTTTATTCTTGTTTTCAGTTTTTATTTATTTTCAGTTTTGTTATTAAATGGAGTTACCATCTTGTTCCCACTGGCGACCATCAAGAACAGTGCCTGTTGGCACAATGATGGAGCACAAAGAGTGTAAAGAGGACTCAAAGTTAGGAAGGTTTTTTTTACCTCCCTACAGCAATTACCAAGAGGATTACTGTTCATGCTGCTTCTGCAGATGTGGCAGCTGCACACAGGTCCACCAGTCCTGCCAATAACCTTAGGTCTGTAACTGTGTAAACGTAGATTTGCTGGCTCCAAAACTTTTTCAAATTTTTTAAGTGCTTTACTGCCTACTGTAGATGTGTCAACTATCTTCTGAAAAAAGTCAAGTACATAGTCATAAGCTTCCTAAGAAATAAATCTCCCTCGTTTCGTGCTAAAATGTGAATTTTGTTCTGACCGGTGCATCCCCCGGCATGAAACCATTGTTAGGCTAATGGATCATGCACTCTTGCTTCCCTTTTGGTTTAGTCACAAAAATAACATGAAAATATAGTAATCAGTGAGTATTTTTCGACGAAAACATCCTCGAATGCCCAAATTTTCTGCAATTTATTGAAAAATGTGTTCCGCAGTAAAATCTGCAAATGACTGAATCGGCGATTGTTGAACCGTGAATAAGCTGGGGGCCACTATGCGTTTTTGTAAATTTATGCATTAAGAGGTTCAGGTGTCACTACTACCTGAAGTTTTTGTATTAAATATTAAGTGGGTTTTTTTTCTGTTTGTTTTCCCCCCTTGAATCAGTTTGCATACTCTGTGGTAGTTGTAAGATTGATTCCACCCATTGTGGACTTCGTTGCTCATAAGGTGAATATTGAAACTGAGTGAAATTGAAATTTACTTGTGTAATGGAGAGCTGTCCATTACACCTGGTAAAAGGTTTCTTCAATGGCTTTCAACGCTATATTCATAGGTAGGATAACCATTTCTTAGGCAGTTTCTCAATACCCACTGAAGGAGGGACTAGCACCATTCCATATTAGGGAATGCTGCTCTGTCCTGAAATTCTACATATTCAACTTCAATCATAGTTTTTCTCTCATTAATAAGGTACTTACTATCAGGAGAGAAGAGAGACATTGAGGCGTCACACCAAGGGTTATCAGTATCATCAGGGATGGTTACTGGAGCCCCTGCTATCCTTTGATTTAAAGTTTTGTAGCCTGAACTGGCCCTATTATTGCTACCAGTTGGTGCTCATGTCCCAGACTCTGCCCGGGCAGGCTGTGCAGCCACTTTATTCTTTCGTTTAACAGCTGAGAAATTCTTAGACCTTGCATCCAATTCAGTATCCAGGACTGACTTTATTTCTTGTTTGGAATCATGGATAACATCTCTGATGTACTGATGTTCCGTAGCAAGGGCATCCTTGATACTATTCATAATTTCCTACCGGGAGTCAGGAAACGTAGCAAGCAGTATTTCCCTATTAGGCGTGCTTGCGTGAACTGACTGTACCCTGGCAGCCGTACTGCGATTGTCCAGCGACAAAAGAGCAGAAGTCCTGGATTCTTCACTATACCCCTCAGAATACTTATACAGACACTTCAGACAGGGTTAGGTGGACCCTATTAGGATCCTCTTCAGTATCTGATTGCTGCATGGGAGACAGATTTTCTTCTGAGGTATCTCTTTCATGTACAGTGGGAGACTGTGTCCCTGGTCCTTCCGGGTTCAGTAGGGCAGTTTCCGTGGCAATATCCACTTCATGTCTGAGAAAAGGGACATTTCACCCAAGTAAAGCCTCCTCTTCTCCATTAGAGGAGTTGACCTGGCAGGTACTAGGAACCATTGTGTTCAGGTATTGGCACAAACATGGGTTCTGGTTGGAGAGGGAGGGATATATGCTCTGCGGGAGTTTTGCCAGAAAGGTGTAGTCTCCTCCATCCGTACCCTTACTGAAACCTAGGGTCTAGCAAGACAGCTTAAAACAAGCTGTTTCATTCTTAAAACTTCTTGCCAGGAGCATGTTACAAATTTCACACATGTCTGGTGACCAACCATATTCCCCTTTATTCCTACAAGGGCTGTTCATGGCAGGTGGTATAGACCATCCCCAACAGCAGAAAGCGGACCGAGCAATTCACTGCGGCACATGTAATCTGTGGGTCTTGCATAATAGCGGCCCTGAAATGACGTAAGGAACAAGTATTTATTTGAAACTACTTGGTACTAACCACCTATAATCACTATACGTATAGATAGTACACTCAGAATACTATAGGCTAACTTAGTCACAAGTGTGTAGTTATAATATAATGTTATGAAACTGGTTATCCATTAGGTAGTTCATAATTACTACCATAATTCTGTCTGAAATGTATTACTCATGAGTGTTAGACATGGTAATTGTTTGTAATAACTTAGTCAGCACAACTAACATGAATATGTTTACTTGGCCACAAGTATAGCCTGTAGCCAGATTTCTGTACACTGTTGGCCATTGCAACAATGGGCTCCTTCATCTAAGACAGTAGTCATGTATTAAACTATATAATTACAACATAAATTTTGCATTAAAAGTAAATTTTTGAATGTTACACCACTCAACTAGGCCAAAGCTAACTGTGTACTGTAAATATTGTATGGTAGAAGTTGCATTCCTTGAGAGAGAGAAAACGGGATGCTCTTGTTTTTGTCTTGTTCCCCCGATGGGTGGCGCACACACACGTGCACTCGAAAGAGACCACCTCGCGGTCTCTTACAAACCCATGACATCGGCCTCAGAAAGTTACAATTTCACATGAATCTTGTTTCTAAATCATCAGATTACACTTTGACTGGACATCAACTATGCTAAGCTTCGAATGGCAAAAATACAAAGTGATCAGAGGTGAACACCTCACAGACTCTTTATAACAGAACAGGCTCTTGGCTGAGAGGCACAGTGATTACTCAAGCTTACCTCTCTAGTGGTATCCTGGGAGAAAGAGGCAGAGGGGACTTTTGCATGGTCCATCGTCACTTCCCATTGCCACTCAAAGAGTCTACATTGGTCAGTTTGTCCAAATTTTATTTTTAAGCATAAAAAAGAGAGCCCTTCAGTATTCAAAACACTCACTACCTGTGCAGTCAAACTGAACGACAAGAATTTTTCTCGAACATACTTACAGATAAATGAGAACCACGAACTTGGCCGCCGCTTCTCCCTTCTGTTCACATATCTTGAATGTTGTGAAGGATTGTCAGGAAAAAATGGATCCAATTTTTTCGTGACAATTATTATTATTATTATTATTATTATTATTATTATTATCATTCAGAAGATGAAGAACCCTATTCATATGGAAGCGGCCTACCAAAGGGGCCAGCCACTAACTTGAAATTGAAGTTTCCAAAGAGCATTAGGGTGCTCACTCAAAAGAAGTAACAGAAGGTAAAGGGAAATACAGAAAGAGATCACCTATTAGAAAAACAGGTGAATCAACTAAATAAATAAAAATGTAAGTTCAAAATACCATCTATCGGCTCTCCGTCAGTATCCAACAAATTGGCTAACAGTCAGGTAAACCATATTAAATGACCTTCAACCTAACCCCCATTATTACACAGCGATCTAAGGTAAACTGATTAAGTATTCCTCCATCTGGGCTGATGTGATTGAATCAAGCGAATCCCGTATCTTGGGTGTGATTTGAAGTTCCTTCCTGTGGTAGCTGATATTATCAAGGAAGATTTTTCTTCATTCTGTTGCAGTTTAAAATGACGCACTGTTGGCGACGAGATCTAGGACCCAAAGGCAGAGAAAAATGGTATGGTAACTGAGTTTTTGGTGTTTGATGGTTTGTTCATCTTCTGGATTGCCGAGTAGCTGCTTTGATGCCGACCGCGAGAGGAGAGTGTCTGGGCAATGTAACAGATGAAATGTTTGCAATGGCTAATGCTTTTTTGATTTAAGCATGTGGCAGTGTACCGTCGTTTCGTAGCCTACTATGGTAGCAGTATGCTTGAGCTACTTTGTTTTTGCTTGTCCCCTTTGATTTATTATTATTATTATTTATTATTATTATTTTTATTATTTATAATCAAACATTAGGTTATGCTGTGTTTGCTTAGGCTATGACGGTTTTGTTACATTAAGGTGATTAAGCCCCTGTTGCTTACAGATTGGTGTATTATGTTACTGGCATGTCTCCTGCAATATGTTTATTAAATAATTCAGGAAACTGCAGTAAGTGTTTTGTTTAAGCCATTTTACTTACCTCTGATTTATACTTGATAAATCTGGTACTGAAGTTTAGTGGATATGGTTACTCCACAGATTAAAATTGATGCATTTAACCCTTTTGAAATTTCTTTTGAATTGTCGTTGAGCTTACTGCAAGCAAACTTTGCTTATATGTCTACAACTGACAAGTGTTAAAATGAAAAATGCCCTTTTGGTATCTGTTGGTACTGAAGTGTTTGCAGCTCTAGGTAATCTATGTGCACCAGATTTGCCACATACTAAAACATATGAATAGTTGTTAGTTTTGTAATAATCATAATTATCACTATATAAAAGATTTTAAGATAAAATTTACAACCCAAAAGAGGCAGAGAAATGCATGCGATATCCCGCAGTGTGTCCGCGTGTAGTTTACGCACAAACACACTTTCACCAGGTGAGGGAAGAGGAGACCAAATATAAATAACTAATCGTGTTGCAACGTCTATGAAAAATTCATGATGAATTTCCCATCAGTGCATAAGTATTTTAAATTAATATCTTACTGTGAACATGAACATTATACTTGAGATACAATACATCACCAGTGATAAAATACTCTGTTGTGTGGTGTTATGTTATTTGGGATAATCATATTAGCCAACTGAAAAAAAAAGGATATATCGTCACTGAGAAACGGCGTGTGTGCAAAATGTAAAGTAAAGTAAGTATAGCTTAGTTTTACCAGACCACTGAGCTGATTAACAGCTCTCCTAGGGCTGGCCCGAAGGATTACACTTATTTTACGTGGCTAAGAACCAATTGGTTACTTAGCAACGGGACCTACAGCTTATTGTGGAATCCGAACCACATTATAGCGAGAAATGAATTTCTATCACCAGAAATAAATTCCTCTAACTCTTCATCAGCCGGCGGCGGGAATCGAACTCCGGCCCATCGAATGACGGTCTGAAGCTCAACCAACTCGGCCAACAAAGGGCTGTGCAAAATGTAAACACAGTGTTTTACACACACACACACACACACACACACAGTTTCCACGATAAGGCAAAATGAGAAATCGTTGATCATAATAAAACCAAAGATTTATGATAACTTATTAGATAATGTTCTTAAAAATGACATACTGAAAAAGCCCAGTGCACAGCATAATATGAATGATGCAATACTTGGTGTAACTCTGGAAAGCGAAGCAGACGCACTCCAAGAACCAGGTTTAAGGGATACGCTTTTGAGACCTCCTCAAAACACACCTCAACGGAATCAGATAACATTAACTTCTTACTCGTTTGAACAGGAGCCAAGGTAGCACACAAAAGAGGGCCGATCAACAGATCCATCTTTGGCAAAACGGTGGAGGTAAAGCAAAGTAACGTGAACTATGAATCACTTAAAATACTACAGGAAAATCATGCAAATCAGGGTTGAAATCTTTCGAGTCTGAAGGAAGAACCGAGACAGCAGAAAACGGGAAATTCCCAGACTGAGAAGTGAGGTGACACATGTCTGAGATGGTAACGTACCCAGGATCGCCAGCAATGACGTCAGGAGATGCCGGTGGCAAACACCAGATGGCTGTGAATGAGACAAGGCAGAGCGTTCTCGCATGACGTCACCATGGAAGACAAAATATCCACCTCATGCTTCAACAACAAATCCAAAAGAGACAGGTTTCGACTCTAGTGACGAGGCTGCTGAGATTACGGCACGAGCCACTGTACATCACCAAAAGCAGCGGCAAAGGAAAGCCACTAGTACAAATACGTTATACTGTAAAGGAATTTGAGGTGACAGAGGATGGACTGAGTACGAGGGGAAGGTCAAGGTCAGAAATGGATGGGATTACTGAAAACGCACAAGTCAGTAGATGCAAGTGCTGACCGCCACCAAATAAAACCTTTCAAATAACGAACTGATTACGAGACAGCAGATGACTGAGAGACAAGAGCAAAAGGCCCAGACCTCCATCCTAAGACAAACCTTGGCTTTCTGGCGCAAAAAAAAAAAAGCTTACTGACACAGGGCAGTCCAGAGGGTGGGCTACGGACAGACAAAGGCTCCAACACCTTCTCTCTCGCAGGGAACCAAAAAGGTCGATCACTATCGGAGGAACCGCAATCCTTACCCATAATATATTCGGTTAAGTCCTACTGACAACAGACACACTCATATTTCCCTAAGTTGACCTATCCACTTCTCCTAGACCATATAGGAAGGTTTAGAAGATGGAGCAGGAGTAAGAGAGGAATAACACTTGAAGAAGAAAGAATAGACCTATGACCACACCTAACTGATTATCTGTGTGAACTATCGGCCTCCCGCATCCTCTGATACCTCAGAATGTCATTCATTTCTCATCTGACGACTCCTTACACGCTACACACCAAGAAAAAACCACACTCATACCTCTCCCAGTAACGACTGTGTGAACATCATGCTCAATCGAATTCATTCAGTTGACACAAAACTTGTTCCTACAAAACCTAACGAAATCTGATGTTTCTATGATTGCTGTAGATGGCATAACGCAACACATAAAACAAGCGCAACACTACACGAGGGAGAAACAGCCAGAAATAGCCAAAATTATTATAGCCGATTCACACCGTTTGCACAAGTACAAGGCAGGAAGAATTCTGATAAGAACATCAACATTCCAACACCACCTAGTGGGAAACAGGTGATTACAGACAATCCATCCAGTTTAGCCAAGCTTTATTCTTTTGTTTATTTTGAATGCTGATCTCACTCAATGGCACTAAGATGTAAGCTACTTTTGACAGTAGGTAAGATTCATCCCAAATAATATAAACGCAAGGATCAGTCATAACAACTGGCGCAGGAGAATGTAAGTAATACACAATACAGTAAAACTCCTGTATTCGCTGGGCATGTGTACCGCAACCGCCCGCCCCCCCTCCGGCAAATAGCTAAAATCTGTGAATACTAAAAACCCCCCCAAAAACACTTAGAACTGCCTATTTTGATAAACACAAAAAAAACTCTAAAAATGCTTATACCTGAGTATTTTAATAGTTTTATCGCAAAAGGTGCATTTAGTCGTGAAAATTATATGAAAATACATGAATTAGTGAATATTTCTCAGCAAAAAATACTGCGAATGGGCGAACTTTCCGCGAATAATGTGCATATACGTTCCACAGAGAAATCCGCGAATAGGTGAGTCCGCAAACAGTGAGACTACGAATACGGGGGTTTACTGTAGTGAGAAAAAGTTATGAGAGCAAACAGAGGTGTGGGTAAGCCTACTGAACTGGAGGGTCAGAGATTAGGTATCTTTTGGTAAATTTCTAGTTGACCATCCTTCAAATTACAGTCACAAACTCAAATTAGGCAATGGTCTGTACTGTACAATAGTTACTTGCCACACAATCCACCCTCCAAGTCTGACTTTCATCCCCTAAAGGAAAACTAAAATGAAAATCCTGGCTGATTTTACCTTGTCTTTTTCAGCTTAGATTGAGATATAGCCTAGCAGTCGAGTACCACGAGGTGATGTGGAGTAAAATTCAAAACTGGGTGCCAGCGCCTCATCTACATGTTGATGACAATCAAGGTAAATTAAATGTTATCTAATTATATTACAGTTAGTTGGCCATAAGCTGGCCTCTTACAGAGCTTGACCTGACTAAAGACAATCAGCCCCTACTAGTCTGGATCTTTGAAATGTTGCTATATGCATATATTTATTTCATTCTAAATTACAATAAAATGCAACGCTGGAACTCAGAAAGTGTATTCTGTTGTAACTGGTAGTGAAATTTCATACGAATGCAAGGAGACACTTGCATGCTTGATGCAGTACAGTGAACCCCCCGTATTCGCGGTCTCACTATTCATGGATTTCTCTGTGGAATGTATATACGGTATACATTATTCGCGGAAAATTCGCCCATTTGCGGTATTTTTCACTGCGAAATATTCACAAATTACTGTACTGTATTTTCATATTTTCGTGACTAAATGCCCTTTTTGTGATAAAACTATTAAAATACTCAGGTATAAGCATGTTTAGTTTTTTTTTTGTTTGTTTAAACTATCAAAATAGGCAGTTCTAAGTGTTTTTAGAGGGGTTTTAAGTATTCGCGAATATGGGGGTTTTACTGTAGCTGCAAAATGAAGCGCATGAAACTGAGAGAAACGCATGACTTTTGTAGCACCAATTCCACACTTTAAAAGTCAACATGACTAATGTTCCCCTCCCCCACAGATGAAATTTGGCAAGGTTCATGGTCCTGTTTCAAATTTCAGGCTTGTGAGAGCATTTCGAGCTAATAAACTCAATTGCTAACCTTCAGATTCCAACCGCATAATTGGCCCAGACATGACCATGGCACCATTTTCCATTGGAGCCCCATTTATGGTTACTTCTAGTAAAGATCAGACCTTCGTTGGCTGAGTCGGTTGAGCTTCAGACTGTCACTCGATGGGCCGGAGTTCAATTCCCCAGGCTTGCTGATGAAGAGTTAGAGGAATTTATTTCTGGTGATAGAAATTAATTTCTCGCTATAATGTGGTTCGGATTCCACAATAAGCTGTAAGTCACGTTGCTAAGTAACCAATTGGTTTTTGGCCACGTAAAATAAGTCTAATCCTTCAGGCTAGCCCTAGGAGAGCTGTTAATCAGTTCAGTGGTCTGGTAAAACTAAGGTATACTTAACTTTTTCTAGTAAAGATCACTGGCTGTCCTGCGAGGGTGATGAGGCTTACTTAAAAAGATTAACAGCATTCTGACCTGGTAATTCTCAACTTTTTCGAGCACAGGCCAGATGACAGGTACAGTCATACCTTGGTTAACAGACTTAATCCATTCCTTAAAGCTGTCCTTTAACCAGTGAATCTCTCTAATGAGAAATAATGGGAATTGGATTAATCTGCTCCAGACCTCCAAAAGTACAGAAAACACAGCAGATTTCTAAAGTAATTTATATTTTTCCTAATACTTAAACCTGAAGTTCTTTACTCAGGGATTTAGCCGTGAACGCAAGCTGGAACAGACGGTTAACTTCCAGACAAGGTTGTTAACTATCGGTAGGCGTGGGGAAGATTTCCCTCCCCCAACCTGTCGGTATGCACTCCACTTTGCCTTCCACAGGTGCCATTGTGAGGGTGGCTGAGTTGGGCTGTTAATGTAGAGAACTTCAGGTTTGTAAATTAGGGAAAATACAAATTGCTTACACAATCAGCTATTTGTTCCTTCACAAATACAAACCTTAGTTCATTAGGTAGGAGACTTACCCATTGGTGGGAGGAATCCGATTATTCTCTGAACCGACTGGTTGGGAGGTATCTTCCTGGTCTAGAGCAGCAGAAGAAGGTATCCCGCACCTCTAGCTTGTTGAACATATGGGATGTTACAACAACTAGACTTCTGGCCAGAATGTAACAAGTTGCTCTCATTACCTGGTGAAAGAACCAGCATGCGTCAGGGAAAATAAAACATGCTATTCAAGCCAATGGGTCTGTTTCATTGCCTGTCCTTTCCCCTTGTCTAGAGAGAGCAGGGAGGGGGGGGCGGGGGACTTGCATCCAATCAATCAACAAATAAAAGGTAATGGACAGGGTGCCCTGTCAAGTAACTCCCCCGTAGGGTTTTTATACGTCATACTTAAGCACTTAAGTATATCTTAGTTTAACCAGACCACTGAGCTGGTTAACAGCTCTCCTAGGGCTGGCCCGAAGGATTAGACTTATCTTTACGTGGCTAAGAACCTACTGGTTACCTAGCAACGGGACCTACAGCTTATTGTGGAATCCGAACCACATTATGACGAGAAATGAATTTCTATCACCAGAAATAAATTCCTCTAATTCTTCTTTGGCGGCTCGGAGAGTCGAATGCTGGGCCAACAGCGTGCCAGTCAAAAGCTCTACCACTCCTCCAAAGAAGAACTTGTATACGTCATACTGTTGCACAGAGTCGAGCAGCAGCTCGACTTCCAGTCTCTTCTCCAGGGGCTTTGGCTTGGCGATGACGTGGCAGTTTAGCCCTATCCGTAGCAATGAACCGACCCCCAAACAGGGTTAGGGCTAAACTGCCACATCATCGTCAAGCCAAGGCCCACGGAGAAGAGACTGGAAGTCGAGCTGCTGCTCGACTCTATAGAGCAGTATGACATGTATAAAAACTCTACGGGCTATGCTCACCAAATGTGACTTACTCTTGATAGGTTATTTATGGAATCACTGGAAATTTAACTCCTCCTGATGAATCAGATTGGCGCATTACTAGCCAGCTGTAATAACAGCGAGAAAACTGTTATAAGGAAAATAGAGAAGACTCTATACAAGATCGATGCAGCTGATGCAGCAATTTCTTTCAATAGTATTATTATTATTATTATTATTATTATTATTATTATTATCATTTCTTCTTCACAATCCCGTGAATATGTTTATAAAATATAAAATCCACATTTATGTAAATTACTGTATTTACAAATAAAATAAATGTTTATTTTTTTTCTAGCTGAAGAAGGGAGCTGAGCAGGCTCTCGAAAGCTCCTGGAATTTATTTTATTTGTAAATACAGTAATTTACATAAATGTGGATTTTATATTTTATTATTATCATTATTATTATTATTATTATTATTATTATTATTATCATTATTATTATTATTATATTCAAAAGATGAACCCTACTCATATGGAACAATCTCGAAAGCTCCTGGAATTTATTTTATTTGTAAATACAGTAATTTACATAAATGTGGATTTTATATTTTATTATTATCATTATTATTATTATTATTATTATTATTATTATTATTATTATTATTATTATTATTATTATTATATTCAAAAGATGAACCCTACTCATATGGAACAAGCCCACCAAAGGGGCCACTGACTTGAAATTCAAGCTTCCAAAGAACATCAAGGTGTTCGTTAGGAAGACGTAAAGAGGAAATAAAAGGAAATACAGAACGAAGAGATCTCACTCATTAAAAAAGAGAAAAACAAACTGATAAATTAATAAATAGATAAAAATGCACTAAAATGCCAGGAAGGAGAACAGTATTAGAGTAGTAATGCACTGCATCTTTGCCTGAACTTCTGAAGTTCCAACTGCACGATATCTGGAAGGCTGCTCCACAGTCCAATGACGTGAGGAATAAAGGGCCTCTGGAACCGAGAGGTTCAACAGTGAGGTACATTTACTGCATATTGGTGCTTCTGTTGTTTAGCGAATCTGGTTTCTTTCCTTGGGTAAAGGGGGATCAAGGATCAATTGTGAATGTGAAAGATCTGCTAAAAATACAACTTAAGAAAAAGTGACAAACAAGAGACCGTCTGTCGATGGTCCAAGTCATAACCGCTACTGTTAGGAAACAGAAACTTACCACCACGAACAACTCTGTCTAAAAGAGGTAAATCTCTGGCAGAAGTAAGTAAGTATACCTTAGTTTTACCAGACCACTGAGCTGATTAACAGCTCTCCTAGGGCTGGCCCGAAGGATTAGATTTATTTTACGTGGCTAAGAACCAATTGGTTACTTAGCAACGGGACCTACAGCTTATTGTGGAATCCGAACCACAGTACAGCGAGAAATGAATTTCTATCACCAGAAATAAATTCCTCTAACTCTTCGTCAGCCGGCCATGGGAATTGAACTCCGGCCCATCGAATGACAGTCTGAAGCTCAACCGACTCAGCCAAAGAAGGGCTAATCTCTGGCAGAAGCAGACATCCACATCGGAGAACAGTATTCTAATAGAGGAAGCACAAATGACCAAAAACAGGTTGCACTGATTTGATCAATGTTGTAAATATATGAGGCCTTATGAACAAGACCTCAAACTCTCATTAGATGTTTCTCAACAGTAAGATGTGAGTCAAAAGTGACACCTAGAGTAGTTAAAGCTTCAGACTCATTCAGTAAAGTTCCATCCACCTCAAGGGGATACTTACCTAATGTTAAAGTAGCCCCACCCAGCCTTCCCACAAATTACTGGGCTGTCAAGAATTGGTTTTAGTGCAAATGATACTCATAAACTTAATACCACCTGTTCTTCCACATTAAGGAGATGGTTGGAGAGATTCACTTCATATTTGGAGCACCTACATTACTCCACACACTAATAACTCCTTAATTTGTTGCATAGATTTATAAATAAGGCTTTGTTGTTTTAACAGTACAAAAAAAGGAAAGACAATTGTGAATACCAGTGCTGTGGCACAGTAAGAGACTGGATGCAGCTACATTTACTTTTCTTTTCTTAGAAGGGACATTCTCGGACCCAGACGATGTCTCTCGCATCAGAACACTTGATATTAAGGCACTGTAAGGAAAGAATACTGTATTCTTTCCTTACAACGCCTTAACATCAAATGTTCTTGATATTAGTGCACCGACTAATCACCAGCATGCTTGAGACTTGCACCCACAGTGGAAACAATGGGTGAAACCATCCCCTGACTGCTGTTTGGGAATGGTGCCCAGGATGAACACCAACACAGTTGCTGGGCAAGGATAAGAGAGATGGGTTGGTGATGAAACAAATCTTATCTCTACCTACCTTCTATTCTTGCACCGCTTCGATGAGCAGTTGGACTCGACTGGTCGGAATCATCTCTGACGATTTCCCCCTGGCAGAACTTCTGCTTGGCCTAGGTCATCCTGTCTGGTATTAGAACAACAGATATTGAGGTCTCCCCTTCAGACATATTGTAGCACTCACCTTCATGCACTTCTTCTACATCTGTAAATGGGAAAAGGTTCATTTGAAAAAAATATGACAGGCAGGGAGTACGCTCATACATAGTCTATCAGATTATATTAATATTTCTTTGACCTGAGTGCTTTAAATTATGGTATAATAATTTTAATAGTCACAAGTCTTTTACTACCCGTCTGTGTCAAACCTAAATCTAGATTCACCTCTGGACTTACGTTATCCGAAGAAAGGGGGAAATCTGCTACTAACACTGCCTGCTCCGCGCCAGGGGGGCCGGCAGAACCTACCTTCGAGGTTTGTGGTTCTCCACGACCCCCGCCACCCGTTAGGGCTGATTCTGGAACGGGCGGGGGAGCTGAAAAAGAACGGTTAGTTTCGGTTTCCCTATTGTCTATATTCTGTTCTTTAAATCCCGATAATTTAGTCGTAAAGCTAGCAAATAAATTTGTCATACTAGCTGATAATTTATCTTCTAGTTTCCTACATAACTCCGTCTCTATAGCCTCTTTATCTAAGTTCTGAATATCTGCGGCTGGTTCCCTACGTTTGCTCTTAGACGCTAAGGACTTTCTACGCTTGACATAAACTTCCATCTGCTCCTTTGACCATGATTTGCATTCGTCACATCTCAGTGTTAAGCTACGTTGTACCTTCCTACAAGTTATACAAACTGAATGTCGGTCGTGTTTGAGGGTACTCATCCTCCGTTTGCAAGCTGTGCACGATCGGTTGCCGAAGTCGCAGTCGAAGTTGAAGCTGTTGTGCTGTTCAAGGAAGTCGTCTTCTTATCTAATTTATCCATCGCGAATCCAAAAACGAGCCAGAGTCAGACGGGAGAGAAAATCCAAAGCCAAGCAATCCATCAATCCAGTAGAAAAGGGTGAAAATTCTGGTCCGAGTCGTAATCCAAAATCAAAAGGTCAGTGTATGGGGGTCGGGCTAATAACCAAAAATTCGCCTGGAGCAGGAAACACCCACGCAGCAAGGCGAACAAAAAGCAACTGGGGAACCAGGCCTTGCGCGGCTGGGACTTGCAGCAGTGTTGCCAACGGTACTTCAGGGAACACACCTTGACAAGATTTCCTGTAAGTGTTGGTAATGCTGACAGCTAATTACCCAATTATTAGGTAAAAAGTTACGGGGATAGTTTGGGCTGGTGGGTAACTGGAGCTAATTCAGGTGTTCAGGGGGTGTGTTGCAACATATTGAAATTTAAAGTGACACTATTTCCCCGTCATCCATGAAAACTTGAGAGGAATCTCGCAACAGACCAGTGAGCTTTACCAAGAACAATCCCTAAGGCTTATTACACAAACATCATCCATTTTACTCAAAACTAGATATTAAGCGAATGGAAAATTAACACTAATCATATGTACATCACTATCTTTTGACACGTTGCACATGAGCCATATGCTTCTTAACCCTTTGGGTAAAAATAAAAGAAAGTGATACATGCTCCCTTACCATTCAGTAATCACTTGCTGTATGATGATATTTTCATGGAAAAATGTAAATAAAAGCTGCATCTTCTTGGATTCAATGTGACCAGTCAGACAAAATGCCCATAAACCTGAGAAAGAAATGTTTGTCATTATTTCAGTATTGAATGAACTGAACCCCAACAGAGGGATTGTACTCGTGTAGTATTCGGAGGAAAAAATTTTGAAAAAATTTTGCAACAAGTGCAGTATGTATATGGAATGATATACCTAAGAGCCTCTGTTCTTTCAGGAATACCCAGGAACACTGTTCTTCCAAAACTCAGCCATGTTAACACTATTCTTCCAAAACTCAGCCATGTTAACACTATTCTTCCAAAACTCAGCCATGTTAACACTATTCTTCCAAAACTCAGCCATGTTTTAGGTTCGAAAAACTAAGTAAGCTCTACTTGCTGCCTTTGATGGAATAGTCAAGTTTCCTGGGTGTTTACTACAGGACGTGCGTCGAGCAAAGATAGCACAAAATTAAGTTGAGAGGACGGGTAGATGTGGAAGAAGTAACACCTGAAAATATTTGAACTTTACTAACAGCTGCGTAATTAAGGAGGTCATTTTGTGAGATGCAACAGCAATATGAAAGATGGATTAACATGGAAAATACCAATTTGGATATTGAAGGCAATCAGGTGTTGTGATGGTGACTTGACAACAAGATGCTGGGAATCTCTTCCTGACTAATGTCTCTGACACTGGTTTATCGGGCAACGAATGTCAGATGGATGCCTTCACGAGGAACAACAGTTAACTGCCTCAAGAAAATAGTGGAGCTTCTATTATGTCCACATCACATAGTAGTACTTCTCCATGTTCATAGATGGGTGCTGTGAGACGCAGAGGCTGAATATCGATATCAGAGAAACGGAGCTGGTGATTTGGTACGATACATGTACATGCGCTACCGGGGTCTAAGCGATGTCAGGCAGGGCAGCTGATTGAGACTACGGTCTACCCCAAAGCCAAATCAAAGTCCTTCAAAAGAAGGCATCGTGCTTACCCCATACAAAAAAAAAAAAAAGAAATGGGAGAAGAAGAAGAAGAAGAAGAAGAAGAAGAATAAGAAGAAGAAGAATACATTTAATACGAAAACTCCAACATCCAGCATCAAACAAAAATCAGATGATGAAAGGAATGAGAATTCTGTGCAAATGTTAAGTGGAGTCGACTGTCTCCCAGAGTCAATAGAACATTTTCGTACAGACTATATGTTCAAGAAATGACTTAAAAGAGATTTAGCATGACACCCCCGGGGAAAAATTTAACCTTCAGTCCCGGGCAAATTTTAACTGACCTGTCCCTATCTCAAGGTTCATACATTTATATAAGAACTATATATCAAACTGGTAATGTATTTGCTTGAGGCAAAAATGGCCTATGCATTATTTTACTAAATGTTAATATTTTTGCTCTCATATCCATCCCTGAGTTGTCGACGTAATATTTTTTTTATTATCTATTACAGATTATGTGCAGTGGATGTGCCTCTCTGTTGAACTTCTCCAAAGTTCCAGAGGTCCTTTGTTCCTCACACCGTTGGACTGTGGAACAGTCTCCCTACTGAGGACGTTGTGCAGTTGGAACTACAAAAGTTTGAGCGGTAATGCAATGCGTTACTACCCTGACACAATTCTTGCATTTTGTTCATTTACTTACATTTTTCTCCATTTCTTAATTTCTTTATTTATGTGTTTGTTCTTAATAAGCCAGACCTCTTTCCTCTTTCAAATGAACACCTTAATATTCTTTGGAAGCTTGAATTTAAAGTCAATGGCCCCTTAGGTGGGCTTGTTCCATATGAATAGGCTTCATTTTCTTTATAATAATAATAATAATAATAATAATAATAATAATAATAATAATAATAATAATAATAATAATAATCAGAAAAAAAATTAACTTACCAATTTCAGAGACTGACTCCTGCACTACTGTGAAGGTCAATTTCCTCTCCACCTGGTTCCTGCTCGATGTCGTTATGGTATAAACAGCAGTCGTTTCAGTACACCCATAAAGTCAATTTGATACGACCCAGTTAGTTTCCACAGAAACAATTTAAACGCTAAAATTGGATTTCTTCAAGCATTTACGATTTTTTTTAAAAATCAAATTCATCACATTTGCATTATATTTCTATGTACTCATCCAGCACGTGCCCACAAATTTATCCCTAACTAAATTAAACTTTACATCATTCAGACTTCAAGTACTTTTTACAAACAAACCAGATGCACAGTCAATTACTTATTAATTTCCATATTTTATTATTTTTTGATTCTGCTATTACTTGTACTGCTCATAATAATTTCGTGACTCTAATATAACAACAGTTTAACCTGCTGTGCTGATTTCTCAAATAAAAATATCAAAGGCTATAATGTATATAGTACTGATTTTGCTGTACTAATTTCCAACAACAAAGTACTAAATAAAGAATATGCTGAGGCAAATGTTCCTAAAAACAAAAGACTGACGACAACGCTTACTCCAGAGTTGAGCGTCGCCCTGACACTAATCATTTCAAAGTACGTTTGTAGTAACAGACCACGTAGCAAAATCCGCTCTATTGAGGAGCATTTTTAAGCTCGTTCTCTGTCAAAGGATGGGGCTGACTGGTTTATCAAAGGCTTTATATGAATTTAGCATTTTGAAAATAAAGAGAAGTGCTTTGTTTCATGCAGCGTAATATCAGGGAAGTACCGTGAACCCCGTATTCGCACCCCCCTGCGAATAGCTAAAATCCACGAATACTTAAAACGCCTCTAAAAACACTTAGAACTGCCCATTTTGGTAGTTTAAACACAAGAAAAACACTGTAAGAATGCTTATACCCGAGTACTTTAATAGTTTTATCACAAAAAGTGCATTTAGTCATGAAAATATGAAAATACAGTAATTAGTGAATATTTCTCAGTGAAAAATACCACGAATGGGCGAATTTTCCGTGAATAATGGGTAGATATGTTCCACAGAGAAACCCGCGAATGTGTGAGTCCGCGAATCGTGAGAACGCGAATACGGGGGGTTTACTGTACATTTTTTCTGTTTTATTTGACCGAACTCTGGAAAGGTCCTGAGCTGTATCTAACTGTCTTCACGGATGCACTGAAACAACTTGGATCGAAATGGCTGTTGACCCTGAAGCAAACCTTCGCCTGTAACAAAAATTTTCTACATTAAATACTTATTATAGGAAACGGGTCGATAAAAATAATATTCAGGGATGAGTATGTCTCCAATTAAGGAGAAAAAAGACTATGGAGTTCCTTAAGTTATACAGCTATGGGGTGATGGAAATCACTCCCTGCTGTTTGTTATAATAAAGAACTGAGCTCCCATCAAGAACGACCTCAGCACTGGCTCTCAATGTTTCACCCTGACACTGGACAACAGTTATTGATACTGAATATGATACTGAATTTATTTAATGGTCAAGATTCTGGACAAACTGGCAAATTCTAAGAGAACAGTAGGCAGTGTCATTTCCTTCATAAATAGAAAATCATTCTTAATATAAAATGTGTCAAGATTTAACAGGGTTTATTTCAGCTGCCTAATGTGATGCGAGAATATTGTGTGGAACATTTCACATTCAAGGAACAGCCCTACGACAATAATCACTCACTCAACAAATCATTCACTGCCTTTTCTTGAGGTTTTCCTTCACCTGGGGAATCGATACAGTCAGGAAAATGAATACTTTCAACAAAGATAATTTCCCTCAGTGTTCATCTAAATTCCACAGACTAGGACTGGTCAAGAAATGCAATAACAAAAGGCCACATTAATTTTGGATACTTTCGAAAATTGAAGGTATTTTTCACTTTCGATGTTCATCAGTGTCTCCAAGTACCAGTGAAAACTTCTAACTACACAAATGTTGAAGCTCACAGCCTATACCAACCCATTTTTCCGGTAAAAACTCATATTGTGCGAGTGTGTGCTCATTCTAGGCCTGTATCAAAGTGTAGTATTTCTCACTGTAATGAAAACTAAAATGATTGTCTTCACAAACTCTAATCATGTTACTAACTCAAGAGATCAGTCACTTCTGAATACTTACATTTACAGAAACTTGTCCACGACATACCGTGCAAGTCAATACGACAACCTGCGATCTTTATCTGCAGTTTTAGGAAAGCAATGGCCTTGGTATTAGGCCTATAATGATATACACAGATTTGTTCTCCGATTAAACTAATAACCAGGTTAAGACAACTAATACCCGTGTCGATTATGCTTATTTCAGAAAAAAAAAAAAATCCCAAAGTACAGTTCCTAGCTCTATTTTAGCTGAGGTTCCACAACAATTTTAGTAGTCGAAGCAGATTAATAGGCGATAAGCTTATTTTGGTGAAGAGACACTACTTTCTTTAAAGTTTTTCTTGAAGAACAGCCTCTGACACTTGACAATTGACTGTGAAAAAATGATCTTCATTATCTCATCTTTCAAGAATTTTCTAATCAAGTGAATGTGACCACCAAGAGTGAGTAATGCTTTCAACCCGTATCTTCAATGTCATAAATTTGCGTTCTGATATTTTCATGTCAGTTAATTGCACTAGAGCAATAAAAATGCCTTAGAGGAACAGGTTGTCACAGCAGACTCTAACTATAAGTAACTAATAAGCTTACATCTACCTACGGTGTGCAATGCTTTGAGAAAACGCTTCTCGTCAAGCTGGTATCGTGATATTTATGGTCCTAACAGGCACTGAAAAAAAGTACTTGCTCACTTTTGCAAATACATTAGTTTCTCTTATAACAGTCTATAATCTAAATAGTTATGGACTGTTATAAGAGAAGCTAATATATTTGCATAAGCTAGCAAGTACTTTTCTTCAAAGCCTTTAGTACCATAAACATATACGATACCAGCTTGAATAGGGTCTTCTCAAAGCATCGTACACCATAGACAGACATCAGATTATCAGTCCTTTATAATTAAAGCTCACCAAAATTTGATACATTTATAAATACAGAAAATAACGTTATATGTAGCAAATTACCCCCGTTTAAAATGTGAAATGCAGTACCATTTCCCTATCATCCATCTAGCTGCCTTTTGAAATATGAGTTTGACCCAGTTTTGGAATTTCAGCATAAACTGAGCAAAACATGTTGAAGAGCTGTCTTAGAAATTCCTGCTTAAACTCAAAATGCTGTGTGGGCATTTGCCAACAATCCTCTACTCTGAGTTCCAATATAATTCACTCTGACAAATAAACTTAAAATGCTGTGTGGGCATTTGTCAACAATCCTCTACCCTGAGTTCCAATATAATTCACTTTGACAAACAATCTGATATCAGTAATGACTTCTGTGATTAGATCAAGTTGTCTTCTTGTATAGAGTACTGTGGAGTATAACTGAATTGAAAATATGTCAGTGTCACTCTACACCAAAATTATATGTTCCCACTTCACGATTTTCATCTTTTTTTTTTTTTATCCAAACTCAACTCACATTCTTGCCTCACTCAAAACAATAACAGTGTCCCCTCTTGCTAAAGTGATGCCAGATAAAGAATCCTACAGCTAACATCAAGTAAGGCTGGTGAGCAACACTGCAATATTGTGATTGTCGCTCAACATATCTGAAGTACAGGTCCCCATTTATAAACAAAATGACTAAATCCAGCGAAAATCAGCATTCTTTAGCAGACTGAAGCAATGGCAAGGTGCTAATCAAGCTTCCTTTACGAATTATCCGAGATACCATCGTTAATTTATATTAGAATTTTGAGGGTCATACTGAGCAGTAATGAGAGTGAAGGAATTACCTCAATGCCTCCCAATATTGGTGGAACGCCTTCAGTATGGTCAAGTAAACAATGACCCTATGACCCCTCTGACCTGTGAGTTGTCACACAGATAGGCCTAATGCTTTTTATACTTATGATGGTTGCCTACATTCAGGAGCCTCGATGGCCAAGTCGGTGGAGCAGCAGCTTCGGACTTCAGGGAGGTCTGTGGCGCGGGTTCAAATCCGTGCCATCCGTGTAGACACCCCAGGATTATGTATGTAATCAACGGATAGGTTTGCTTAGTGTTACAGACTAATACACACACAAACAAAGCCACTCCAACATCTCCTAAAAACATAACAGACACCTCACACGTCTCGAACTGTCGACCTAACCGCTCAACTCTCCTTGCTGCTGGGAGAAAGGGAGCTGGTGATTGGTACGCTACATGTACATAAGCTACCGGGGTCTAAGCGATGTCAGGCAGGACAGCCGATCGAGACTACGGTCTACCCCAAAGCCAAATCAAAGTCCTTCAAAAGAAGGCATCGTGCTTACCCCATACAAAAAATGGGAAAAAAGCATGTTAAAAGAAGAAGATGGTTGCCTACATTCCGTAAGGAGCATAATAGTGTACTGTTGAATTTTCTTACTAACATGAAAAAGCCACGAGTGTCATCACATTTCTCATAGCTGGAAGAATGTATAGCCACTTTACCACCTTACTTCATCTCAATTTACAACACCTTGCCCACTTTCTACTTCAGATGGATGGTAGCGTTTAGGCAGGGCCTACGGGCAATACACATTCAATGGTTTTCATATCACCATAAAAAGTTTCCTCCCTGTTAGCACTGATGGAGAAACCAACAGCATCTAAGGATCAGATAAATGAAAAGTAACGCTGAAAGGTGCACTGTGTCACTGGTGTTTTGACCTAACTGAGACCTTAAGTAACAGTGATGTTGGTACGGTACTATTCTTTTGTAGACAAATCACTGCTATGCCGTATAGCAGTATCGTATGATTTCTTGCAAGTGGCAGTTAGTTAACCAAGATTCTTACATATACAAGGATTTGAGGGTGCTGTTACTTGTGACTGTTGCTCATCAATGCCAGCAAAACTGGGCTAATGGATTACAGTCACAACTGATATTTTGACAATCATCTCCTACATGTCATACTCAGAAAAAGTAAGTTAGCATGATCAGTGACCACTTCATATCTAACTGGGCATTTTCTACAAAGCCACCAGAAGGTACTATTGTAGGTGTTACACAATATTACACATCAGAATCCAACCTCTCTCTGCACAATAAGAAATATGTATCAATTAAAAATTCTCCACAGAAATTAGCTTATTCAACAGAAGGTAACGTTCCGTTGCACTAGTTGAAACACAATCATATTCTTTTTATGATAAAAAGTTAGTAATCGGCAAAGCCTCTCTCTGCTTCTGGGGTCACCTATTCCATATGCCAACCCTTGACTCTTAAATGTTGGCTAAACTTCTGGTATGTACCAATCAGAAAGGAGCTGATAAGGGTGAACTTATAATATAAAAGTTATTTTTTCACTCCAACTATCTCTACGATGTCTTGTAGTATAGCACCCAAGCACACCTGGACAAGAGCGTCAAGTTGCTGTTGTGGAAGGCTATAGTTTACAGGCTGGAGCAAACTCAGAGGTTTGAGTGACCAGGCAACATAAGGGTTAGGTTAGGTTAGGTTAACACACCCATCACATGCAGCACAGATGATTGCACGAAAAGCACCAAATGAATGACGGTAGAGGACGCTGACTTCTCCCAGCTACCCATGACACACGATACAATTCAGTGCAGAAGTGAACAACATTTGAATAGCATATACAGTACACTGTAGCTTATTCTCAAGGCCAAGAAACTTAACCTTTGTAAAGAATAAAAGCAGCAAAGGTTACAAAACACTTGATGTAACAGGTCTAAATTTCAAATGCAAACAATTACTCTCTTCTATTGGTCAATTTGGGATTTCTGAATAAGACAGCACGGACAATCTGCATCACCTAAGACCCAGATATAACTACAATTACTCCTCAAACTTTGCAAGGGTTAGAAGTCCCTTCCTTTTTTTTTTAATTTGAAAATCATCAATAATTTAAGGACCCCAAAAGACTGGGGCATTCAACCAGCCTATACAGGGCAGTTTAGGCTGGTGGACTACTAGCAACTAGTGGTTTAGGAGCTGGTAAATGGACCTCAGAGCAACTTGGATGCAGTAACAATTGTTATCATTACCTAATACTGGAGATGAAAAACACTCTCTTAAACACTAACGACAGCGTATCCATTTTACAGCTTTTAATTTCACTTTCATTTTCGTTCATTCATCATTAGCGAGTGACCTATTTGGTCCCAGTGCTAGGTTTCTAGCCTAGACTTCATTTCATCCTAGTCCTTATGGCCAGCCCTGTGAAAGTTGATGGTCAGCTCAGTGGTCTGGTTAAGCTTTTTAATGATAAGCTGCACAATTGAGGCATAAACAGTGAAGCCATATTCTCAAGCACTCAGCCTAAAATGAATGGGTTTTTTCTAGACCTTCTTAGCTTTAACTTTAATTAAAATTCTGAAAATAACAAGATACCCCAAAAATCAGTAGGGTAACATAACCTACACTGGAGGAATAAAACTACCCTCCACATGGCCTGATCATCAGAGCACTGATTCTTCTTCTTTTAATGTGCTTTTTCCCATTTTTTATATAGGGTAAGCACGACACCTTCTTTTGAAGGACTTTGATTTGGCTTTGGAGTAGACTGTAGTCTCGATCGGCTGCCCTGCCTGACATCGCTTAGACCCCGGTAGCGCATGTACATGTATCGTACCAATCACCAGCTCCCTTTCTCCCAGCAGCGAGGAGAGCTGAGCGGTTAGGTCGACAGTTCGAGAAGTGTGAGGTGTCTGTTATGTTTTTCAATGCTGGAGTGGCTTTGTTTGTGCACATATTAGTCTGTAACACCCATTTGCTTTTAGCAAACCTATCCGTTGATTGCATACATAATCCCGGGGTGTCTACATGGATAGCAGAGTCCGCCTCTCTGACCGGTCTGCTGCGGATCTGAACCCGCATCACAGACCTCTATGAAGTCCGAAGCTGCTGCTCTACCGACCTGGCCATCGAGGTTCTATCATCAGAGCATTAATGTCCTCTTTCAAATAAATAATGGTGCAAGTACCAGCTGTATAATATTGTATGGTTAGCTCTTTTGTGGGTGTCGAGTTGTGACTGTAAGGTTGTGTGTGGAAAGTTGTAGGTTGTGGGTTTAAAGTTGTGTGTTGAGGGTTGTGGGTAGATGGCTGTGGTTAGAGGGTTGTGGGTGTAAGGTTGTACGTGGAGAGCTGTGGGTAGAGAGCAGGTGGACGGACAGACAAATAGCCGTCTCAAAAGTTTTCTTTGATCGGCAGAGAGGCGGACACTTTGCTATCCGTGTAGACACCCTGGGATTATGTATGTAATCAGCGGATAGGTTTGCTTAGAAGCAATGGGTGTTACAGACCAATACACACACAAACAAAGCCACTCCAACATCTCCTGAAAACATAACAGACACCTCGCACGTCTCGAACTGTCGACCTAACCGCTCAACTCTCCTCCCTGATGGGAGAAAGGGAGCTGGTGATTGGTAAGCTACATGTACATAAGCTACCGGGGTCTAAGCGATGTCAGGCAGGGCAGCCGATCGAGACTACGGTCTACCCCAAAGCCAAATCAAAGTCCTTCAAAAGAAGGCATCGTGCTTACCCCATACAAAAAATGGGAAAAAAGCATGTTAAAAGAAGAAGATGGTTGCCTACATTCCGTAAGGAGCATAATACTGTACTGTTGAATTTTCTTACTAACATGAAAAAGCCACGAGTGTCATCACATTTCTCATAGCTGGAAGAATGTATAGCCACTTTACCACCTTACTTCATCTCAATTTACAACACCTTGCCCACTTTCTACTTCAGATGGATGGTAGCGTTTAGGCAGGGCCTACGGGCAATACACATTCAATGGTTTTCATATCACCATAAAAAGTTTCCTCCCTGTTAGCACTGATGGAGAAACCAACAGCATCTAAGGATCAGATAAATGAAAAGTAACGCTGAAAGGTGCACTGTGTCACTGGTGTTTTGACCTAACTGAGACCTTAAGTAACAGTGATGTTGGTACGGTACTATTCTTTTGTAGACAAATCACTGCTATGCCGTATAGCAGTATCGTATGATTTCTTGCAAGTGGCAGTTAGTTAACCAAGATTCTTACATATACAAGGATTTGAGGGTGCTGTTACTTGTGACTGTTGCTCATCAATGCCAGCAAAACTGGGCTAATGGATTACAGTCACAACTGATATTTTGACAATCATCTCCTACATGTCATACTCAGAAAAAGTAAGTTAGCATGATCAGTGACCACTTCATATCTAACTGGGCATTTTCTACAAAGCCACCAGAAGGTACTATTGTAGGTGTTACACAATATTACACATCAGAATCCAACCTCTCTCTGCACAATAAGAAATATGTATCAATTAAAAATTCTCCACAGAAATTAGCTTATTCAACAGAAGGTAACGTTCCGTTGCACTAGTTGAAACACAATCATATTCTTTTTATGATAAAAAGTTAGTAATCGGCAAAGCCTCTCTCTGCTTCTGGGGTCACCTATTCCATATGCCAACCCTTGACTCTTAAATGTTGGCTAAACTTCTGGTATGTACCAATCAGAAAGGAGCTGATAAGGGTGAACTTATAATATAAAAGTTATTTTTTCACTCCAACTATCTCTACGATGTCTTGTAGTATAGCACCCAAGCACACCTGGACAAGAGCGTCAAGTTGCTGTTGTGGAAGGCTATAGTTTACAGGCTGGAGCAAACTCAGAGGTTTGAGTGACCAGGCAACATAAGGGTTAGGTTAGGTTAGGTTAACACACCCATCACATGCAGCACAGATGATTGCACGAAAAGCACCAAATGAATGACGGTAGAGGACGCTGACTTCTCCCAGCTACCCATGACACACGATACAATTCAGTGCAGAAGTGAACAACATTTGAATAGCATATACAGTACACTGTAGCTTATTCTCAAGGCCAAGAAACTTAACCTTTGTAAAGAATAAAAGCAGCAAAGGTTACAAAACACTTGATGTAACAGGTCTAAATTTCAAATGCAAACAATTACTCTCTTCTATTGGTCAATTTGGGATTTCTGAATAAGACAGCACGGACAATCTGCATCACCTAAGACCCAGATATAACTACAATTACTCCTCAAACTTTGCAAGGGTTAGAAGTCCCTTCCTTTTTTTTTTAATTTGAAAATCATCAATAATTTAAGGACCCCAAAAGACTGGGGCATTCAACCAGCCTATACAGGGCAGTTTAGGCTGGTGGACTACTAGCAACTAGTGGTTTAGGAGCTGGTAAATGGACCTCAGAGCAACTTGGATGCAGTAACAATTGTTATCATTACCTAATACTGGAGATGAAAAACACTCTCTTAAACACTAACGACAGCGTATCCATTTTACAGCTTTTAATTTCACTTTCATTTTCGTTCATTCATCATTAGCGAGTGACCTATTTGGTCCCAGTGCTAGGTTTCTAGCCTAGACTTCATTTCATCCTAGTCCTTATGGCCAGCCCTGTGAAAGTTGATGGTCAGCTCAGTGGTCTGGTTAAGCTTTTTAATGATAAGCTGCACAATTGAGGCATAAACAGTGAAGCCATATTCTCAAGCACTCAGCCTAAAATGAATGGGTTTTTTCTAGACCTTCTTAGCTTTAACTTTAATTAAAATTCTGAAAATAACAAGATACCCCAAAAATCAGTAGGGTAACATAACCTACACTGGAGGAATAAAACTACCCTCCACATGGCCTGATCATCAGAGCACTGATTCTTCTTCTTTTAATGTGCTTTTTCCCATTTTTTATATAGGGTAAGCACGACACCTTCTTTTGAAGGACTTTGATTTGGCTTTGGAGTAGACTGTAGTCTCGATCGGCTGCCCTGCCTGACATCGCTTAGACCCCGGTAGCGCATGTACATGTATCGTACCAATCACCAGCTCCCTTTCTCCCAGCAGCGAGGAGAGCTGAGCGGTTAGGTCGACAGTTCGAGAAGTGTGAGGTGTCTGTTATGTTTTTCAATGCTGGAGTGGCTTTGTTTGTGCACATATTAGTCTGTAACACCCATTTGCTTTTAGCAAACCTATCCGTTGATTGCATACATAATCCCGGGGTGTCTACATGGATAGCAGAGTCCGCCTCTCTGACCGGTCTGCTGCGGATCTGAACCCGCATCACAGACCTCTATGAAGTCCGAAGCTGCTGCTCTACCGACCTGGCCATCGAGGTTCTATCATCAGAGCATTAATGTCCTCTTTCAAATAAATAATGGTGCAAGTACCAGCTGTATAATATTGTATGGTTAGCTCTTTTGTGGGTGTCGAGTTGTGACTGTAAGGTTGTGTGTGGAAAGTTGTAGGTTGTGGGTTTAAAGTTGTGTGTTGAGGGTTGTGGGTAGATGGCTGTGGTTAGAGGGTTGTGGGTGTAAGGTTGTACGTGGAGAGCTGTGGGTAGAGAGCAGGTGGACGGACAGACAAATAGCCGTCTCAAAAGTTTTCTTTGATCGGCAGAGAGGCGGACACTTTGCTATCCGTGTAGACACCCTGGGATTATGTATGTAATCAGCGGATAGGTTTGCTTAGAAGCAATGGGTGTTACAGACCAATACACACACAAACAAAGCCACTCCAACATCTCCTGAAAACATAACAGACACCTCGCACGTCTCGAACTGTCGACCTAACCGCTCAACTCTCCTCCCTGATGGGAGAAAGGGAGCTGGTGATTGGTAAGCTACATGTACATAAGCTACCGGGGTCTAAGCGATGTCAGGCAGGGCAGCCGATCGAGACTACGGTCTACCCCAAAGCCAAATCAAAGTCCTTCAAAAGAAGGCATCGTGCTTACCCCATACAAAAAATGGGAAAAAAGCATGTTAAAAGAAGAAGATGGTTGCCTACATTCCGTAAGGAGCATAATACTGTACTGTTGAATTTTCTTACTAACATGAAAAAGCCACGAGTGTCATCACATTTCTCATAGCTGGAAGAATGTATAGCCACTTTACCACCTTACTTCATCTCAATTTACAACACCTTGCCCACTTTCTACTTCAGATGGATGGTAGCGTTTAGGCAGGGCCTACGGGCAATACACATTCAATGGTTTTCATATCACCATAAAAAGTTTCCTCCCTGTTAGCACTGATGGAGAAACCAACAGCATCTAAGGATCAGATAAATGAAAAGTAACGCTGAAAGGTGCACTGTGTCACTGGTGTTTTGACCTAACTGAGACCTTAAGTAACAGTGATGTTGGTACGGTACTATTCTTTTGTAGACAAATCACTGCTATGCCGTATAGCAGTATCGTATGATTTCTTGCAAGTGGCAGTTAGTTAACCAAGATTCTTACATATACAAGGATTTGAGGGTGCTGTTACTTGTGACTGTTGCTCATCAATGCCAGCAAAACTGGGCTAATGGATTACAGTCACAACTGATATTTTGACAATCATCTCCTACATGTCATACTCAGAAAAAGTAAGTTAGCATGATCAGTGACCACTTCATATCTAACTGGGCATTTTCTACAAAGCCACCAGAAGGTACTACTGTAGGTGTTACATGAAACTACACATCAGAATCCTAACTCTCTCTGCACAATAAAAAAAATGTATCAATGAAAAACTCTCCACAGAAATTAGCTTACATCAACAGAAGGTAACGTTCCGTTGCACGGGTCGAAACACAATCATATCCTTTTTACGATAAAAACAGTTAGTAATCGGCAAAGCCTCTCTCTGCTTCTGAGGTCACCTATTCCATATGTCAACCCTTGACTCTTAAATGTTGGCTACACTTCAGGTATGTACCAATCAGAGAGGATGTGATAAGGGTGAACTTATATAAGTTATTTTTTCATTCCAACTATCTCTACGATGTCTTGTAGTATAGCACCCAAGCACACCTGGACAAGAACGTCAAGTTGCTGTTGTGGAAGGCTATAGTTTACAGGCTGGAGCAAACGCAAAGGTTTGAGTGACCAGGCAACATAAGGGTTAGGTTAGGTTAGGTTAACACAGCCATCAACGCGGCACAGATGATTGCACGAAAAGCACCAAATGAATGACGGTAGAGGACGCTGACTTCTCCCAGCTACCCATGACACACGATACAATTCAGTGCAGAAGTGAACAACATTTGAATAGCATATACAGTACACTGTAGCTTATTCTCAAGGCCAAGAAACTTAACCTTTGTAAAGAATAAAAGCAGCAAAGGTTACAAAACACTTGATGTAACAGGTCTAAATTTCAAATGCAAACAATTACTCTCTTCTATTGGTCAATTTGGGATTTCTGAATAAGACAGCACGGACAATCTGCATCACCTAAGACCCAGATATAACTACAATTACTCCTCAAACTTTGCAAGGGTTAGAAGTCCCTTCCTTTTTTTTTTAATTTGAAAATCATCAATAATTTAAGGACCCCAAAAGACTGGGGCATTCAACCAGCCTATACAGGGCAGTTTAGGCTGGTGGACTACTAGCAACTAGTGGTTTAGGAGCTGGTAAATGGACCTCAGAGCAACTTGGATGCAGTAACAATTGTTATCATTACCTAATACTGGAGATGAAAAACACTCTCTTAAACACTAACGACAGCGTATCCATTTTACAGCTTTTAATTTCACTTTCATTTTCGTTCATTCATCATTAGCGAGCGACCTATTTGGTCCCAGTGCTAGGTTTCTAGCCTAGACTTGTCATTTCATCCTAGTCCTTATGGCCAGCCCTGTGAAAGCTGATGGTCAGCTCAGTGGGGTGGTTAATGTGCTTTTTCCCATTTTTTGTGTGGGGTAAGCACGATGCCTTCTTTTGAAGGACTTTGATTTGGCTTTTGGGGTAGACCGTAGTCTCGATCGGCTGCCCTGCCTGACATCGCTTAGACCCCGGTAGCGCATGCACATGTATCGTACCAATCACCAGCTCCCTTTCTCCCAGCAGCGAGGAGACCTGAGCGGTTAGGTCGACAGTTCGAGACATGTGAGGTGTCTGTTATGTTTTTCAATGCTGGAGTGGCTTTGTTTGTGTACGTATTAGTCTGTAACACCCATTTGCTTTTAGCAAACCTATCTGTTGATTACATACATAATCCCGGGGTGTCTACACGGATAGCAAAGCGTCCGCCTCTCTGACCTGTCTGCTGCGGATCTGAACCCGCGTCACAGACCTCTATGAAGTCCGAAGCTGCTGCTCTACCGACCTGGCCATCGAGGTTCTATCATCAGAGCATTAATGTCCTCTTTCAAATAAATAATGGTGCAAGTACCAGCTGTATAATATTGTATGGTTAGCTCTTTTGTGGGTGTCGAGTTGTGACTGTAAGGTTGTGTGTGGAAAGTTGTAGGTTGTGGGTTTAAAGTTGTGTGTTGAGGGTTGTGGGTAGATGGCTGTGGTTAAAGGGTTGTGGGTGTAAGGTTGTACGTGGAGAGCTGTGGGTAGAGAGCAGGTGGACGGACAGACAAATAGCCGTCTCAAAAGTTTTCTTTGACAGAAAACTAAAATATAGCACGTCTAAAATGACACCATAGCAAAAAATAATGATAATAATGTATATGGTAAGTACAGAAACCTGTTAAGTTGAGGCATTAATTTAAGCATTCCAACACCAGCCAAACTGACTGACAAAATAGGTAATCAAAAATAGAGTAAATCCCTATATACCTTCCGCAATAAACTCTTTCTCTAACAACCTCACAATCCTGATAACAGATGATAAGATTAAGGGCATATCACAATCCCAAAAAAACAGTTATGAATTTCTGAAAGGTCAATAAATTCACCGTCGAAAATGACGCTCAGTGACGAGAGAGAGCAGTACAGAGGCAGCTATTGCCCCACAACCAAACTTACCAAAGGGTCCCTATGTCAGTATCTCTCTACATGCATTGTAAACCCCTTTTCAGGGGCGGCTGAAAAGCCTCCAGACATCCTGTTAAGTGATGATACTTGTCGAAGGAGAGGCTTGGGGTTCCTGTAAGGAAACTGGCCAACACCCGACCCAGCAAGGGTGTCCACCTGCCAGCAACGGACATCATCTGAAATTAAGATGTATTGAAGTCCCTTTCAAATGAAATGCAAACTTGAGCAACGTTCAAACTTAGCAACAAAGAGAAGCTCTACTTCCATTTTTTCATGCAAAAATAAATCTCTAGTAAGCAATGGTGTATAAATACTGTACCCATCACTGGTAAACCTGTGAATCATAAGACAACTACCTTCTAACACTACGAATGAAAACCATATTAGCTCCAGTTAGCAAGGCCGATATACTATATACCTGAATGCTATAAGCTAATAGTTCTACAATAAGCTGTTACCCCTTTTAGTTCAAAGCTTGAATACAAGTAAAGTTAACTAAAAATAAATATTCATGGTCCATTCACATTGTTTAAACTTGAAAGTTTACAAAAGTACAGTAAAATAGTGCTCTTTGTGTCTTTAGTCTTCTACATCACCAAAAAAGAGTTGTGTTAAAGGTTTAGATTCATTGAAAATGAGCCCATTATCAGCAAACTTGCAATGTATAAATGGGTTATATTCCTTTAACTGAAAGCGTACACCTCATTCTAAAGACTACGCTGGCATCACAGGAAAAATATCCATGCCTTCTAAGGCAATTCTTTTAGTCATTTACGGACCACTGCAAAACCACCATTAAGAAGACAAAGGTTTTAAAGGTGTAACAGGAGGTTGTTAAGGGAGTGGAAAGTAAGATGGAAGAATGAGATCATGAATGGAGGTACAGTAAAAGGAATGAAAGGGGTGGCAGCTAGGGACCGACAGGATGCTGCAAAGGACCTAAAGAAATGCTTACGTAGCACTGCGTGAGGTGCTCTGACGAAACTACTCTATACATACAGGCAGTCCTCGGTTTACAACGGGTCCGGCTTACGACGTTCCGAGGTTACGACGCTTTTCAAATATATTCATCAGAAATTATTTCCTGGTTTATGACGCATGTTCCGGGGTTACGACGCGTCGTACGCCGATCCGACGGAAGAAATATGGCTCCAAAACAGCAGAATAATCAAAATTTCGAGGCTTTTTTGATGAAAAACGCAATAAAAATGCAGTTTACATCATTTTCAATACACCCAAAGCATTAAAAGTAAAGTTTTCTTAGGATTTTTTACGACTTTTCGGTTTGCGATGATTTTCGGTTTACGACGAGGCGTAAAAACGGAACCCCAGTCGTAAACCGAGGACTGCCTGTATAGGGATTTTTACATAAAAGAACATGAGGCAAGAACTTCTCCTGAGATGACGCCACATAGCAGGTACCCAAAGGATCAAGTAATTCCATCAGAGAACAAAATGCTTTACACACGACTGGCAAACAGAAAGGGCACTCCATTTGGAAAAATTGCAGGCACACTACTCTTCACTCGCCTCATTTTGTAAAGCTGATCTACAGATACGCAAAGAATTGAGGAAAAATATTCTTTCGGGAAGTTACGCCTTCTTTATTGCCATTTGCAACTTAGAATCTTTTATCAAATACATTACTTTTCAATTAAGATTTTTAGTAAAGTAGACTTTACATTTGTTAAACTTTAATTCTGTTTCCCAATTACGTGAGCTTAAATATTGTCAGAGCTATTGCTTGGGAGATGCCCAGCCTGCCTCGAAGACACCCACTCCACTGACATACCATTTCAAATCATTGACTTAACAGTAATCAATGAGGTTACATAAATTCCACTAAAATACTGACATGGCCAGGAAGATATTTGTTTCAATTTTAATTTCCTTGTAAGCACAGAGGACAATGGAATGGGCAACCTGATGACTCTTTCTAGGCAAGGCCCGAAGAAAACAAGTGAGGAGCAATAATCAAGCTCTCCAGGTTTGTGTTTGAAAAACCAGAAACATGAAGAGAATTATTCGCAATGAAGAACGAAAGAACGCCAACAATTGTACATAGAAATACGTGAGTTTAATAGGCAGCTGGGCGGAGAGTGAAGCACTAGGTGGTGGCCTAAGAAACTCTCAGCCACAGCCCATGAAACTTTCAGCCACGGTCCAATGGTGGCCTGTGTTGTTGGCACCTATATACTGTTGCCAGACACACAATCATGGCTAACTTGAACCTTAAATAAAATCAAAACTACTGATGCTAGAGGGCTGCAATTTGGTATGTTTTGATGACTGGAGAGTGGGTGATCTCCATACCCATTTGCAGGCCCCTAGCCTCAGTAGTTTTTAAGATCTGAGGGAGGACGGACGGACAAACGGCCATCTCGGTAGTTTTCTTTTACGGAAAACTAACGAGCGAACGCCAACAATTGTGGAAAGAAATAAATATGCTCAACAGACAGGTTAGTGGAAGAAAAAGTGCTTGCTGATGGCAGGTGAGTGATGGGGCATTCCCCAACTCACTCCCCTTAATCACTCCTCAGCCCACCCAAAGCTTCCAGCTCATGCTGAAGAATACTCCTATATATATATACAGTATTGCAATGGTTTATATTCCTGTAAGAACAAAAGACCATACACAAATAAAATATTTTTCTAGATTTACCAACAAATCAGTGTTTAAAAGTACTTTTGCTTTGAGTGCTAACACATTAAAAAAAAACAAAAACCTGTCCATAGTCAATAGGATACTTATGTACCAATCTTACACCTGTGTTGCTGACACTTCAGCAAAAGTGCGCAAGAGTTGTGCACACTCCTTGCGTCAGCTGTGGCCAGGCATAAAAGCAGCTCAAAATGACAGTTTTTTAAGGTAATTTGTATCTTTCCTAACATACAAACCTGACGGTCTTTACTCATGGGAATTACTTTTAAACAAAGTGGTAAATAAATATTCCAGTCAACTGGAATATTTACCACCTTTTTTTTTTACTTTTGTTTATTTTTACCAAATTGAATTTAATTAAGAATTTAGGACAAAGTCTAAGCGCCGGGACCTATGAGGTCATTCAGCGCTGGAACGGAAACTGACAGTAAAGGGTCTGAAAGGTGTAACAGGAGGAAAACCTCAAAGCAGTTGCATTACGAATCGATTGTCAGGAGAGGCTTGAGGAAAGCAAGATGGAGGAAAGAGAAAATGAAAGGAGGTACAGTAAAAGGAACGAAAGGGGTTGCGGCAGCTGGGGGCCGAAGGCACGCTGCAAAGAACCTTAAGTTAACGCTTACAGTGCACCGTATGTGGTGCACGGACGGCACTACCCCCCGAAGACGCTGGTCCCAAAAGCAGCGCCACTCTGACACGTACGGTTACCGAACTGGAAGGGTTAGACTAGTCACAGCCCCCTGGGACAGGTCATGCTACCCGGGTAGGCTAGGACAGGTCGGCTGAGAGGGACCTGGGATACCCCCACTGGGCCTGCTGAAATTCTGGCCCAACTAAAGAACGCAAGGGCCTGGGATATAGCCTAAAACTGGCAGCAATTCCAAGGTTAAATGACAGTGCACTGGCTGGGGGGGGGGGGGTTAGAGGAGGTTTCAGGGGAGCCGAAAACCTAGTCACAGCCCCCCTGGGGTAGGCTACGACAGGCTGCCAGCATAAGATCTGAGTAGATCTAAGTAATAGATACACGGCGGGTATTTAGCGAGGAATGGCAGTTTCGTATAGTACTTTGGTTGCTTTACAATTTAACGTTATTTTTGGGGGGGTCGTTGTAATTAACCTGTAATTAACCCCTGAAGTCCATCCAACAAGGGATTTCCATACGCGATCTTCACAAGACAGAGCACGGGTATAAATGTCTGTTTCGAACGGTTCGTATCCCGTCCGGCAAGTGCAATAACTTGTTAACGCATGGGTACCGCCCACCCTGGGCCAGTACTAAACGCGGCGAAGGGACATTCCATTTGGCCGAGAACAAACAAATGCACCGCCAGTATCAGAAGCCCTAAAAGTGTAGAAAAAAACCAGTTTCCAAGGTATTGCACTTGCTGGACGGGATATGAACCGTTCGAAACAGACGTTTATACCCCGTTCTCTGTCTTGTGAAGATCGCGTATGGAAACCCCTTGTTAGATGGACTTCAGGGGTTAATTACAGGTTAATTACAGCCGACGCCCCAAAAATAACGTTAAATTGTAAATAAGCAACCAAAATACTATAAGAAACTGCCATTTCTCGCTAAATACCCGCCGTGTATCTATGACTTAGAAATACCCAGCTTCCTTTTGGCGGCGAATTGGGCGTGCCGAGGACACTCACGCGCCCCCGACTGTCGTCCCTAAGGTGCCGGTCCTCAGAGCAGCGCCCCTCTGACACGCGAGCTGGTGCAGTTACCGAACCGGAGGGGCTAGGCTAGTCACAGATAACCCCCCCTGGGGGGGGGAGAGGTCAGGCTACCCAGGTAGGCCACGAAAGGTCGGCCGAGAGGGATTAGGGATACCCGGCTGGGCCTGCCGAAAAATTCTGGCCCAGCCAAAGAGCACAGGGGCCTAGGGAGGCTACTAGCCTCGAGTGACGCTGAACGACTGGCCCCGGGGGGGGGCGGGAGGGGGGGGGGGCTAAAGAATACGGGGACCTGGGCTATTCCCTAAATCTGGCAGCCATTCTAAGGTTAAATGACAGTCGATAACTGGCCCCTGGGGGGGCTGGGGGGGAATTCTGGGGGGCTAACGAACACGGGGACCTGGGCTATTCCCTAATTCTGGCAGCCATTAAAAGGCTAAATGACAGTCAACAACTGGCCCCTGGGGGGGCTGGGGGGTTTCAGGGGGGCCGAAAAAGTAGTCAAAGCCCCCCTGGGGTAATCAAAGCCCCCCCTGGGGTAATCTACGACAGGCTGCCAGCATAAGACGAGGTGTTTTCGAGACAGGTTTAAGACAGGTCACGTAAACTGTTTTTATTAATTAATAATTAATAATTAAATATAATAACAAAACCTCATTAAAATTAAGCCTTTTTTTAGGCCTTAAAATCCAATATAATTTAACGTAATTATTCAAATTATGAGAAGAAATATTACCTTTATAAATGTAATTTCTCGGCTAAACACAACAGTGACATCGAGACTCGAGTGGTTGTAGTAATAATAGAGAGGTCTTCCTCTGGAACGGCTCCTCCTTTGCCAGTTCTTTTACTCCTTTGCTTTGAATTTCTTTCATTAAGTCCATTTCAATATTTTTCCCCGCGCGGTTCTTGAGGATTCCAGTTTTCGAAATGCATTTCAGTGCAGTTCTTGAGGATTCCAGTTTTTTAAATGCATTTCAGTGCAGTCCTGACAATTCCAGTTTTCGAAATGCATTCCAGTGCAGTTCTTGAAGATTCCAGTCTTCAAAATGCATTCCAGTGCAGTTGTTGAGGATTCCAGTTTTCGAAATGCATTCCAGTGCAGTTCTTGAGGATTCCAGTTTTTTAAATGCATTTCAGTGCAGTCCTGACAATTCCAGTTTTCGAAATGCATTCCAGTGCAGTTCTTGAAGATTCCAGTCTTCAAAATGCATTCCAGTGCAGTTGTTGAGGATTCCAGTTTTCGAAATGCATTCCAGTGCAGTTCTTGAGGATTCCAGTTTTTTAAATGCATTTCAGTGCAGTCCTGACAATTCCAGTTTTCGAAATGCATTCCAGTGCAGTTCTTGAAGATTCCAGTCTTCAAAATGCATTCCAGTGCAGTTCTTGAAGATTCCAGTCTTCGAAATGTATTCCAGTGCAGTTGTTGAGGATTCCAGTTTTCGAAATGCATTCCGGTGCAGTTCTTGAGGATTCCAGTTTTTTAAATGCATTTCAGTGCAGTCCTGAAGATTCCAGTCTTCGAAATGCATTCCGGTGCAGTTCTTGAAGATTCCAGTCTTCAAAATGCATTCCAGTGCAGTTCTTAAAGATTCCAGTCTTCGAAATGCATTCCAGTGCAGTTTTTGAGGATTCCAGTTTTCGAAATGCATTCCAGTGCAGTTGTTGAGGATTCCAGTCTTCAAAATACATTCCAGTGCAGCTCTTGAGCATTCCGGTCTTTGAAATGCATTCTAGTGCAGTTCTTGAAGATTCCCATTCTTTGAAGTGTATTCCAGTGCAGTTCTTGAAGATTTCAGTCTTCGAAACGTATTCCAGTGCAGTCCTGAAGATTCCAGTTTTGGAAATGCATTCCAGTGCAGTCCTGAATATTCCAGTCTTTGAAATGCATTCCAGTGCGGTTCTTGAAGATTCCAATTCTTCGAAATGCATTCCAGTGCAGTTCTTGAAGGTTCCAGTCTTCAAAATGCATTTCAGTGCAGTTCTTGAAGATTCCCATTCTTTGAAATGCATTCCAGTACAGTCCTGGAGATTCCACTCTTCAAAATGTATTCCAGTGCAGTTCTTGACGATTCTGCACTGGAAGGCATTTCTAAGCCTGAAAATCTTAAGGACTGCACTGAAATGCATTTCGAAGACTGGAATCTTCAAGAACTGCACTTGAATGCATTTCAAAGAATGGGAATCTTCAAGACTGCACTGAAATGCATTTCGAAGAATGGGAATCTTCAAGAATTGCACTGGAATGCATTTCGAAGAATGGGAATCTTCAAGAACTGCACTGGAATGCATTTCGAAGAATGGTAATCTTCAAGAACTGCACTGAAATGCATTTCAAAGAATGGGAATCTTCAAGAACTGCACTGAAATGCATTTCGAAGAATGGGAATCTTCAAGAACTGCACTGGAATGCATTTTGAAGAAAGGGAATCTTCAAGAATTGCACTGGAATGCATTTTGAAGAATAGGAATCTTCAAGAACTGCACTGAAATGCATTTCAAAGAATGGGAATCTTCAAGAACTGCACTGGAATGCATTTTGAAGAAAGGGAATCTTCAAGAATTGCACAGGAATGCATTTTGAAGAATAGGAATCTTCAAGAACTGCACTGAAATGCATTTCGAAGAATGGGAATCTTCAAGAACTGCACTGAAATGCATTTCAAAGAATGGGAATCTTCAAGAACTGCACTGGAATGCATTTCGAAGAATGGGAATCTTCAAGAAGTGCACTGGAATGCATTTCGAAGAATGGGAATCTTCAAGACTGCACTGAGATGCATTTTGAAGAATGGGAATCTTCAAGTACTGCACTGAAATGCATTTCAAAGAATGGGAATCTTCAAGAACTGCACTGAAATGCATTTCAAAGAATGGGAATCTTCAAGAACTGCACTGGAATGCATTTTGAAGAAAGGGAATCTTCAAGAATTGCACTGGAATGCATTTTGAAGAATAGGAATCTTCAAGAACTGCACTGAAATGCATTTCGAAGAATGGGAATCTTCAAGAACTGCACTGAAATGCATTTTAAAGAATGGGAATCTTCAAGAACTGCACTGGAATGCATTCCGAAGAATGGGAATCTTCAAGAACTGCACTGGAATGCATTTCGAAGAATGGGAATCTTCAAGACTGCACTGAGATGCATTTCGAAGAATGGGAATCTTCAAGAACTGCACTGGAATGTATTTCAAAGACTGGAATCTTCAGGACTGCACTGGAATGCATTTTGAAGACTGGAATCTTCAAGAAGTGCACTGGAATGCATTTCAAAGAATTGGAATCTTCAAGAACTGCACTGGAATGCATTTCGAAGAATGGGAATCTTCAAGACTGCACTGAGATGCATTTCGAAGAATGGGAATCTTCAAGAACTGCACTGGAATGTATTTCAAAGACTGGAATCTTCAGGACTGCACTGGAATGCATTTTGAAGACTGGAATCTTCAAGAAGTGCACTGGAATGCATTTCAAAGAATGGGAATCT
The DNA here is from genome assembly GCA_039081455.1 of Macrobrachium rosenbergii. Classification (NCBI taxonomy): domain Eukaryota; kingdom Metazoa; phylum Arthropoda; class Malacostraca; order Decapoda; family Palaemonidae; genus Macrobrachium; species Macrobrachium rosenbergii. The sequence continues at coordinate 3,531 of JANJGK010002271.1, read as the reverse complement.
TCAAGAACTGCACTGGAATGCATTTCGAAGAATGGGAATCTTCAAGAACTGCACTGGAATGCATTTCGAAGAATGGGAATCTTCAAGACTGCACTGAGATGCATTTCGAAGAATGGGAATCTTCAAGAACTGCACTGGAATGTATTTCAAAGACTGGAATCTTCAGGACTGCACTGGAATGCATTTTGAAGACTGGAATCTTCAAGAAGTGCACTGGAATGCATTTCAAAGAATTGGAATCTTCAAGAATTGCACTGGAATGCATTTCGAAAATGGGAATCTTCAAGAACTGCACTGGAATGTATTTCAAAGATTGGAATCTTCAGGACTGCACTGGAATGCATTTCAAAGAATTGGAATCTTCAAGAATTGCACTGAAATGCATTTCGAAGACTGGAATCTTCAGGACTGCGCTGGGATGCACTTCGAAGACTGGAATCTTCAAGAAGTGCACTGAAATGCATTTCAAAGAATTGGAATCTTCAAGAATTGCACTGGAATGCATTTCGAAGAATGGGGATCTTCAAGAATTGCACTGAAATGCATTTCAAAGACTGGAATCTTCAAGAACTGCACTGGAATGCATTTCGAAGACTGGAGTCTTCAGGAATGCGCTGGAATGCATTTCGAAGAATGGGAATCTTCAAGACTGCACTGAGATGCATTTCGAAGACTGGAATCTTCAAGACTGCACTGGAATGCATTTCGAAGACTGGAATCCTCAAGAAGTGCACTGGAAAGCATTTCAAAGAATTTGAATCTTCAAGAATTGCACTGGAATGCATTTCGAAGAATGGGGATCTTCAAGAATTGCACTGAAATGCATTTCAAAGACTGGAATCTTCAAGAACTGCACTGGAATGCATTTCGAAGACTGGAGTCTTCAGGAATGCGCTGGAATGCATTTCGAAGAATGGAAATCTTCAAGACTGCACTTGAATGCATTTCAAAGGCTGGAATCTTCAAGAACTGCACTGGAATGCATTTCGAAGACTGGAATCTTCAAGAACTGCACTGGAATGCATTTCAAAGACTGGAATATTCAGGACTGCACTGGAATGCATTCCCAAGACTGGAATCTTCAGGACTGCACTGGAATGCATTTCGAAGACTGGAATCTTCAAGAACTGCACTGGAATGCATTTCAAAGAATTGGAATCTTCAAGAATTGCACTGGAATGCATTTCAAAGAATTGGAATCTTCAAGAATTGCACTGGGATGCATTTCAAAGAATTGGAATCTTCAAGAATTGCACTGGAATGCATTTCAAAGAATTGGAATCTTCAAGAATTGCACTGGGATGCATTTCTAAGAATGGAATCTTCAAGAACTGCACTGGAATACACTTCAAAGACTGGGAATCTTCAAGAACTGCACTGGAATGCATTTCAAAGACCGAAATCCTCAAGAACTGCACTGGAATGCATTTTGAAGACTGGAATCTTTGAAACACATTCCAGTGCAGACCTGAAGATTCCAGTCTTCAAAATGCATTCCCGTGTAGTCCTGAAGACTCTAGTCTTTGGAGCACATTCCAGTGCAGTCCTGAAGATTCCACTTCAAAATGCATTCCCGTGTAGTCCTGAAGACTCCAGTCTTCGAAACACATTGCAGTGCAGTCCTGAAGATTCCAGTCTTTGAAATGCATTCCAGTGCAGTCCTGAAGATTCCAGTCTTCGAAACACATTCTAGTGAAGTGCTGAAGATTCCAGTCTTTGAAATGCATTCCAGTGCAGTCCAGAAGATTCCAGTCTTCAAAATGCATTCCAGTGCAGTCCTGAAGGCAGCGAAGGCGGCTCCTCCTCGAGATCTTACGGAGGAATCCGGAGTTTACCCAGAGACTTCAATGAAGGGTCCCACTCTCTATGGATTCCCCAACGCGGAGGCGTCATATTCCTTCGATAAGCTTACCGCAGCTGAGGAAGATTGGCACAGAAAACTTTGACAATGTCTCAGTCTTACGGAAAAATACTTGGTACTTTTATTACTACCCTTGGAGGTAGGTTCACATGGAATAAAATTGGATGCCCAGAAGTTTGTTGCCGCATTGGAGCTCCATTTGTAATGGTTGTGGTTGCTCTTGCTGCGGTCTGCTTCGCCTGGGCAGGACATAGATTAATAAGGTGGGCAGCTGCACCCCGGAAAGCAGCAGCAAAACCTATTGGTTATGATGGACAGAGTAAGAACACCCTGGATTTGAAGAACATTTTGGACAGGATTTTAAAGGACGTGACCATTCTCAGGAAGGACCATGAAGACGAGAAGGTCGTAAGGAGGAAATTGACGATGGCTTTTGAAAAGTTGGCAATGAAGTTGGTGCAACAGGGCAAACTGGACATCGCCAATGATTTCCTGAATGACAGACAAGACAAATTGAACTTTTCAAAGAAGAGGACCTCGTCCGGAGGAGGAAAGGAGAAACAGATCGAAATCTGTGCTGAGAACGCCTTCAGTATATTAAGGTCAAAACAAAATTCTGAGGGCCACATTAAAGAAATTGAAAGGATAATGTCAGAATGGAGAGAGTACGTGAACCGATCAGCATGTGATGGTGGGAAGGCAAGAAGCTTGCCCAGAGGCTCAGGGACACTCCACAGCACTGAACCAAGAAACCTGGACTTGTGTGAAGATGCCAAACAGCAGGATTACAGGAAAGAAGATACCATGAAGGACAGGAAATTTAGGACTCCACTACCAAGGTCGTGTGTGATTTCCGAGCGAATGAGAGACGCCAAGAGATGGAAAACCAAGCCAAGAAGGAACGAACCCGAGAGGCGGAGGAGAAGAGAAAAGACGCCTCACCTTCCAAGAATTTCCCTGAAGGTCGACCCACAGAGGATGGCTAATGAACAACTGCAGGATAAAATAGGGCTTCAAGAGGCCGAAGCTCACCTCAACAGAAAGGTGCTGGAGAAAGAACGACAGGAGAATTTCCGGCTGCAGCAAATCATCGACGATTTGAAGAAACAAAATCTCAGTATCTTAAAGAGGGAGAATAAAATGAAAGATGATAACGAGAACCTTCAATTGGCCATCAGAAGCCTGAAAGCGCGTCTAAAGGAAGCCGAGTGCAGGAACGAGAAGAAAGACTTGTCTGCAGAGAAACTGGCAGAGAGGCTGAAGGAAGCCGAAAGGGAGAACCGCGACCTGAAAAGACAGCAGCTCGATAAGGAACAAGCTACTCGGAAATGCCAGAGTGAAGGTATGGAGTTGCGGCGCCAAATTCGCCAACTGGGCGACCAACTGGAAAAGCTGCAGAAAGAAAACGAAACGATGAATTGCGATCTTCAGGAGAAAATAGAACTCCTGCGACGTAGGGATCAGGAGAAGAGGAAGAATGAGGAATCCCTGCAGAAGTTGAAGGAGGAGGCCATTAACCAAGATGGTCTGATCAGTCAGCTGAAGAGGCAGATCGACCAGCTGAACTTTGACAAGGAAGACATGGAGAAAAATGCCGCGCATGCCGAGGAGATGAACAGGAATCTCCGGGACGAGAATGATAAGCTGCGCAGGCAGCTCGAGGTAGTGCT